>PVKA01019336.1:0-14299 GCA_004027165.1 Ctenomys sociabilis
GGGGGGGGGCGGAAGATTTACATAGCAATGTCTCAGGATTTTCAAATGTACAATTTACTATTAGAAGGAACCACCATTAAGGAATTTCATAATGAGGGACTCGTAGGAAACATAAAGAAGTTAGGCTTGGCTGTGATGTAATCAGATTTGTCTTCTGGCTTTCCTCTGGGATGGGTCAGACAGCTCAGATTCAGATCTTGGTTTCTACCTCAAGGCTTTGAGAAACCTCGGTTTCCTGCCAACTTCTCCAGTTCTGCCCTGCGAGTATCCTGGGACCAACATTAACATCTGTGCAGGATCCTCAGCGGACACTCCACTCCTTCAAACACATGCGAAGACGCACATTTCGTACTTCTGGGGTGTATTTCCATCAAAAGTGCTCAGCAAGTTTTCCGTTGACCTCCAGGTTTATAAAAGTTGTATTATTGTTAATCCTGTAATGGATTCATTATTTGAGAATTCCATTATACTATAAAAGACAAAATAAATGGTTTGGGTGAAATTCTACACAATGTAAGCCACATATAGGAAGTCAGTGATTAGTTTATGATCTGCAGTTAAAGTTGTCTTTGCAAATCTCAATCATCTTTTTAGCTAGTCAGAGTCCTACTCTTTCTACAAAATCCTGTGAATGTTAAAAACAGAACGTTGTAGATCACTGCTAAGAGCAGTCCTAGGAGTCTGGATAGACGGTCAAGGGTGCAGAAGTAATGGCTGAGCTTATTCTTGTTACAATTGTTGCAGAACTCAGGAAGGAGGAGAAAAGAATTTTTTTTTTAAAGAAAAAAATCAAGGCATACACGGAAATAGAGCTTTTTAAAAATAGGAATAGGAGCAAGGGTTGGAGGGAGCAGGGAAGGATGGGAGGGGAAAGGGACAAAAAGGATTGAGATGCGTTCCGTACAAGTACAGACTCACCACGATAAATGTGACCACTATGCACTACGAACATGTAATAAAAAATTGTACATTAAAAGCAAAATATGGCTTGGAAGAGGAAAGAAAAAGAGAGTGGTTTGGGTAACGCATTAAGTTAATTCAGCTCCAAATTGTAGGCCCTTCTGTTTGTCTCTGAAAAGGCTGTCTGTTTAATCTCCTGGCGGAGCCCTGGAGTGCTCCCTTTGTTGAGAATGACACGCATTGAGGTGTCACTCAGGGCTGGGAAACACCTCTTTTGACGAGTGTGCCTGGGAACTTTCGGAGCTCACAAACTGAACAAAAGGGTTGTCTCTGAGTGCAGAGGCTCCGATGTCTGCTGTTTCCTTCACCCCCTCAGGAAGCGACTGCTATTCAAACAACGTTTTAAACAAAGTCCTCAGGTGAATGGACTAACAAAATCCTTAGCGGATGGACCAAAACACATAGAATTTGTTATGCTTAAAAATTTCATTTTTTTTTTTCATTAGCTATATTCACTACTGGGATGTGTCAAAGCAGTTGTGATGTCATTTTAAGTTTAACAGTTACTTAGGCAAAGTCAGATGCAAAAGTGTAATAAGAATATACACTTAAAGTCTTAATAACATTTATTCAGTGCCCTTACCTACACGGCACTATGCTGTGCTATATAATACGTATATATTTTTTCCAAAGACAATATGCAGTGCTTTTGCAATTAAATCAAAAACAACAATCAATGATGCCAGATTCTTTACAATTTGAAACATAGTAAAAACATTTAGAGAAAATTAAGGAGGAAAAGATTTTGTCAGAATTTGTAAGAAAAGTGGTGAATTTAACATATAAATAACTTATCTGTATAAAAATCCATAGAATTGAAATGAACTGACAAAATAACAAGATTTATAACATACGTGACTGAGAAAAAGAAAAATTTAGCATGCAGAAAATTCTTAAAATTCAATGAAAAGACAAATGATCCACTGGGAAAAAAGTGGACAAAAGTTCATAGAAGCAACCTATAGAAGAACACAAATGCCCAAAAATGTTCACTCTCAAGCACATTGAAGAAGGCAAAATTAAAGTAAAAAAGTATTTTTAAAAAGTTATCAGATTCCATTTCTTTCTATTTTACTGTATCTGCTATAACTTTCAAGTTTTATTTCTTCTTTCAGGTTCTTACACTAGGGAGACTGTACGAGATTTATACATGTGGGTCTGATTTATTTCACTTACAAGGATAGCTTCCAGTTGCATCCACTTACCTATGAAATTTTCAAGTTTGTCTTTCTTTATAGCTAATACTCCATTGTATAAAAATACCACATCTCAAGGATTAAGCAATGAAGATGAGAGAAAGGAGAAAAGATGGGAAAAAGAGGCAGGGGAAAACATGCAAGAATATATATGGGATGGCTGAGGTGATTGTACTAAAAATTTCCATCAGGTTTTTGAAGATAGCTTTTAATGTGTAGAATTTTCACCTTGACTAACTGTATGCTGATATCTGTGATTTAAGCAAGGACAAGGAGGACAGCAATGTGTAATACAAAAAAAATCATGCTTGAACAGCTCTCATTTTGGTCTTCTAATAGTGTACCATTTCTGGGGCCAGGGACATGACTCAGTAGAATAAGCACTTCCCTGGCAAGCGCAAGGGTCTGAGGTCAATCCCCAGTTCCACAAAAATAAATAAATAAATAAATAAATAAATAAATAAATAAATAAATACCATTTCTAATGTCACATCAATTATTACTATACTCTCTTCAAAATAATTTAACAGACATAAAGAAAAACAAGAGGGACAAGAACAAAAATAGTTTTTTTTTGTCTTTTTTTTTTTTTTTTGAGACAGGGTCTCACTATGTAGTTCAAGCTGGTCTCAAACTCACAACAACCCTCCTGCCTCAGCCTCCCAAGTGCTGGGATTATAGGCATGCGCCACCACGCCTGGCTAAGAATAAAAATTTAAGGTTTCTGGAAAACAAGCGGTGGTATGCAATCATGTGTTCAGTCTTACATAACTATATCTGTTAATCTAAGCAATGGATTTGACAATAAAAATAAATAATATATCAACCATTATTAATCAGCTATTCTTGTTCTGAAAAATCTGTAACATATGTATTGTTGCATGTTACAGTTTCTGTCATTGTTTCTGATTTTTGTTCTTGTTTTTGTCTTTACTTTCAAAATGAAATAATAAATTAAAATTTAATGAAAAAATTATCATATTGGTAAGAATGAAGATTTGCCCATGCCATATGAAGGCAAGGGACTCACAAATACTATTAAAGAACAGCATATGATCTTATATAAATAATACACACATACACTCTATTTCTATATGCACATTAGCTGTATTCATTAGTGGTTTCTCTATTTCATTTAATCTTTCAAAGAACTAACTCTCACTGATTCTTTGTATTATTTACTTAGATTTTGTTGTATTAATTTCTGTTTTTATCTTTATTGTTTTCTGCCTTGTATGACCTATGTGTTTAACTTGCTTTTCTTTGTCAGGAAGCTTGAGGTTCAAAGTTAAATTTTTGAGTTTGATCTGTTTTTTTCTGATGTGGGAATTCACTGCTATAATTTTCCCTCCTAGGAGTGCTTTCGTGTTGTCCTGTAAGGTATGTTGTATCAGTGTTATGATTTAATCGTAGAAACTAATTTCTCTGTTTTTTGTTTATTTGGTTTTGGATACCTTCATTTTGTTTTGTTTCATTTTTGTTTTTTTAAGACAGAATCTCACTAGGTAGTTCAGGCTGAACTTGAACTATGCAGCCCAAGCTGGCCTTGAACACTCCTGCTTGAGCCTTAATCTCTTTTTAAATTTCATCTATGAACCATTGCTTGTTCAGGAAGTACTATTTAATTTCCATGTGCTTAGGTATTTGTTGTAATTTCTTTTGCTATTTATTTCCAACTTCATTTCTCTATGACCTGATAATATCCATGAGATAATCTCAATCTTTTCGCATTTACTTAACTATGTTCTATGAGTTAATATGTGATCTGTTTTGGAGAAAATACTGTGTGCTGTTGAGAAGAATATATATTCCGTTGTTATGAGGTGGAGCACTCTATAGATTTTTACTAAGTCCTTGTGAACAAAATTTTATATCAACTCTGATATTTCTTTATTGATTTTTTTGTGTACTCTATTTGTGACACTGAGTATCGAGTTCCCCCATTACAATTGTATTAATGTTTATGTGATTTTTCATAACCATTAGTGTTTGCTATACTCAGGTGCAACAGTGTCTTGTGCATATACATTATGATTGTCATCTCTTCCTCTTGGATTATTCCATTAATATGTATGTAGCAACCTTCTTTGTCTCTCCTAGTCATTCTTGGCTTGAAATCCACTTCTTCAAATAGAATAGCTGCCCCTGCCTTTTTCCAGGTTACTGTTGCATGGAGTATTTTTTTCCATCTTTTGACCTTCATTCTATGAATCTTTTTAAGTTAAATGTGTTTCTCTTTCTTTCTTTCTTCTTCTTTTTTTTTTTTTTTTTTGCATTTTAGGGAAGGGTCTGCAGGGTGTATAGGGTATCACTACTAGATCAGGCTCATAGTGATTCTCCTATTTACAGACTCCCACATGCTGGGATTACAGGTGCCCACCACTATGCCCAGTCTCAATCTCCATCTCAGCATGCTTTGGACGTGGAGCCAGCATGGCAGGCCAGGGGATCAAACCCCTGACCTGTGCTTGCTTGCAGGCACTTTAATCCACTGAGCTATTTGGCCAGCCCTAAATGCGTGTCTTGTATGCAGTATATTGTTGGATTTTGTTTCTTGATTCATTCTTCCAATTTGATCTTTTGATTGCTGAATTGAGAATACTCTCTTTGAGGAATATAACTTATAGGTATTCATGTATCCTTGTCATCATATTATTTCCCTGTTGTTGATCCCCTTCCCCCCCTTCTATTTAATTGCTTTCTTTGCCTGGTAGGTTCATTTTATTGGAATTCTTGTCTTCATTATGTTTTGTTTATTTTTAATGTGTTTGGTACAGGATCTCATATGCAGCTCAGACGTGTAATGATCTTCCTATTTTCAGCCTCCCCAGAGCTGGGATTACAGGCATGTGCCACCATGCCTGGTCTCAGTGGCCAGCTCACCAGGCCCAGGGGTAGAGCCAGTATGGCATGTGGTCCTGGGGATCAAACCCTGGTCCCTGCACTCATTACATTTTTCAAGAATGTCTTAGCCGGGCATGGTGGCGCATGCCTGTAATCCCAGCACTCGGGAGGCTGAGGCAGGAGGATTGTTGTGAGTTCGAGACCAGCCTGAGCTACAAAGTGAGCTTAAGGCCAGACTGAACTGCATAGTGAGACCCTGTCTCAAAAAGACAAAAAAAAAAAAGAATGTCTTTCAGAACTTTTTATAGTGCTGGTTTGGTGATCATGAATTTCTTCTGGTGTTCTGTATCATAGAAGTATCTTATTTCTCAATCAGTATTAAAAGACAATTTTTCAGGGTTTATCAATCTGGGTTAGAGGTTGTTTTCTTTTTTAGGACTTGCAGTACTTCACTCTAACCTTTCCTGAACTGTTTGTGTTGAACAGTCTGAAGTTTGATGGGTTTTCTGTGATAGGTGTCTTAGTTACTTTTCTTTCATTGCTGAGACAAAATATCTGACAGCGAGTTGAAGGGGGGAAAGGTTTATCTATCTCACAGCTTATGGAGGTTTCAGTTCGTAGCTGGCTGTCTACAAGCAGGGTGGCACCATTCTTGTGAGAGGCAACCATTCATGGGGGCAGAAAACAACAGCAGCAGCAAGACGGGGGTGGAGAGCACATTTTGTCACTTATATTTTTGTCACTTATATTGCCTGCCCTAAGGCAAGTGTAACACTCACAACTTTATTCTGAGTATTAGACTATGAGTGAATCAATTGCAAACTCTAGTTTCAGCCACCTTGGAAAAGCCCATCCTTATGACCATACGAGGCTTTGGGGGAGCACTGAGACACAAACCATCGCAATGGGTGATTTATTTCTTTTTTTTTAACAGCTTTTAATTGTTCTTATGTTGAAATTCTGGAATCTTGACTATTCTGTATGAATGCGCAGTTTTGGTTTTTTTTGGATCATAGCTATTTGGAATTCTGTATGTCTCACTTACGGTTTGTCAAATCTTTTTCCATACTTGGGAATTTTTCTGTTGTTACTTTGGTAAGCAGGTTTTTAATGTCCTTTGTGTTATCTTTTCATTGATTAATTTATCTTATGTTATTCTTTTCTGCATCATTCAGCAGCTCTTGGGTTGATATTTCATGGTCTCTTGCTACTTTTAAGAAGCCTTTCATTTGATGACTGCCACTGTCATGTCATCTTCTAGATGTGACGCTCGATCCCCCCTTTGCTGATTCTGCTGTGCACACTCTGGTTGGAAACTTTAATCTCATGAGTATCTGTTTAAGTCTACTTTGTGAAATCCAGTTCTTTCTTTTGTCTGGCATTCATGATTTTTATCTCTTTCCTAAGCTCTTAAATATTTTTTTTAAATCTGTATCTCTTCTAGATTCCCTGGCCATTTCCTTCATTATGATCATTATTTGTTCAACTGTCTATTTCTGTTTCATTTTTGTCTAGAGACTTGTTCTGCTTTGTTACTTCTGTCATGACTGCTTCAGAAAGTTCAGCTGAGTCACTTTTGATCTTCTGCCTCAATGGCCCCTGGCTTTGCCACAGATGAATTGGGATCTGTGGTATTTCGTCAACTGTCTGTGTATTTCTGTTTCATTTTTGTCTAGAGACTTGTTCTGCTTTGTTACTTCTGCCATGACTGCTTCAGAAAGTTCAGTTGAGTCACTTTTTATCTTCTGCCTCAATGGCCCCCAGCTTTGCCGCAGATGATTTGGGATCTGTGGTGTCATCTCGCTTCTGTGTATTCTCATTTTCTTTCCTGTCTTCTTTTCTTTCTTTTTGTCTTTCTTTCTTTCTTTGTTTTCTGCATTGAGGCTTGTAAATTGCTTGTGGTAGGTAGCTTAATTACTAGGATTGAGACCTAGCTATATAGAAAATGACTACTTTCCAGAAATGTCTTCTAGGTATAGCTGGATCTACCCCCAAATCCTGCCTCTTCTGTTACTTAGAGAAGAAAGCTTATAGTGTTTCTAGCCTAACACTCAGGCTTTTGTTTTTGTTTTTGTATTTTAGGAAAGGGTCTACAGTGTGTTCAGGGTCTCACTACTAGATCAGACGTGTAGTGATCCACCTGTTTACAGCTTCCCAGGTGCTGGGATTACAGGCACGCGCCACCACACCCAGTCTCAATTGCTGTCTCAGTGTGCCCTGGGGCATGGTCTGCATGGCAGGCAAGGGGATCAAAACCCCAGCCCCTGCACCTGCTTGCAGGAGCTTTAATCCACTGAGCTGTTTGGCCGGCACAGCACTCAGTTTTATGGTACTGTGCTGTACTATTGTTTACGTCATCCAGACGATCTCGGTGGGGCATACAAGGAATTAATGGGTGGGGCATCAATTAATCACTGCAACTGTGTCACCATGGTTTTCAGCACATGGTGTCCCCTGCTGCATTCCGCTGGTGTATTTCTCTCTGGAGGCCTCTGAAGTCATCCTCTTTTGCTGTATCTCTGCGGAATCCGTCTGACCATTTCATAACATAAGCCAGGCGCCAGGGAGACAGGCTAGGTTTCCCCTTCTGCTTTCTGCATAGTGGCCTGTCCACAGCCTCCTTCTGAGAATGTTGAAAGGAAGAACATCAAACCATGAAGATGCCTATGGCAGGAAGCACTTTCCAGCTTTTTGGGGGCATAATTAGCTCTTACCAGCTACTGTCCCTACTACTGCACTTTGGAGCTATTATTAAATAAATTAGCCCTTTGTACATTCTTCTATATCATTCCTGCTAGTACCATTTAGTATCACTTAACATGTTAATTCCTCAAGGCTGTTATTTCTTTCAAAATTTCTCTATGCTATACCTTATTTATTTACTGTAAATTTGATGTTTGAGATTTTTCCACATTGAAGCAATTTAAAATCTACTCATATCTTTTGAATATTTCTCCATGCATAATTTTCTGTGTTTTTCAAAGTAATGTCTAGGAATATCCTATATGTTCTACATTTTTATTTCTTGTCAGTTTTGTGCAAACTAGATTTTTTATTACATTAGTATTTTGAAAATTTGTTTTTATATTACACAATCACAAACATTTTGTGTTGAGATTCACAGATAGACTGTTTTGATTAATAGTTCTTAGTTTTGATGCAGTCAACTTAGCAATCTTTTCCTTTTGTAATCAGTATTGTTTGGGTCATACAAAGAAATCCTTTCCTGTATGACATCATAAGTATGTGATTTCCTATTTTATTTTTATAATGCTTATAACTTTTATATTGAGATTTTAATCTATCTAAATATCTTATTATTTTTGTATTATTTCAGATAGCATTTCAATTTTATGTTTTCTTTCTTTTATGTTCTTCCTTATTCATAATTTTCCTACATTTATTTATGGGAAAGTTCTTTTTTCTCCATTTATTGCCATTGTTATTTGTTAAATGTCAATAAATGTGTTGATATTCCACCAAGATTTTTAATCATATATTTCTTCCTTCTTAATAAAAAATTTGTGTTTTTGCTGGTACATAGATATGCAATTGATTCTTTTTTAGTTTTATTTTTTTCATAATTTTATTGAGAAACAAATAGCAATGAGAAATTTTGAAATAAAATTAGTTGGACAGTTTCCATAATTAATACATTGCATATTGTTCTCTTAGTGGTTAATTGTTGTACAAGGTGCAGACATGATATTCTATTTACAAACACTGTTAGAACATATCCCTCTATTCATTGAATTAAGAGAATGTAGCTATATGTCTATTTTGACCATTTTGAATATACAGATACAAAATGGTCATTCACTTGTATCCTTTTGTTGTTGTTGTTCAGTTTTGTCAATTAAATATTGTAGGTGTGTGAGTTCAGCAAAATATTCCCAAGTAGTCCAGTAGTTCATAATAGTATTGGGTTTTCTGTATGTCTGGCAATGTCAGAATTTGTTGACTTGAGTCCTTTACAGCTTAGCATAATAATATGGTTTTACTTCTTATACTTCAGTTTAATACTTTTCTGCTGGATGGTTAAGACCAAGATAAAGCATGACCTATGTAACAAGAAGTATAGCTTTTGTATCTTATTAAGGTCAGTCAAATCCCCTCAGGATTTATCCTGAGACACTGTACCATAGTGTATAGATCCTTTGTCTGTGTCAGCCATGTGGATGAGTCACAGCCATTGCTTGACCAATTTGCTCTCTGTAAAAGCCTGAGAGAATGTTTTCTCTCCAAGTGACTCTTCTTAGGCACACTCTGCATCCTCAATCACTTTCCTCTTTGGCCCTATAATCTCCTTGATCAGAAAATTTGGGACACCACTGAGTTGCATGATGTTGCAGTACAGGTTCTCCTATGTCCTGAGTCTTAATTGACCTTGAAAGGTTAGGGCCAAAATTTTGGCTGTCCTTGTGGTCCTCCTTTTTCTCGGATTTTAGGTCTGCAAACTTAAGTTGTTAACCCTCCAGAAGAGAAGCTTATTGCTATTAACATACATCCTAGGCTGTTGAGTTTAGCCTCACTATCTGTCTGAATATCAAACATCTTAGGCTTAACATGGAAGAGGTATTTTTCATCAAGTACTGATACGTTAAACTTTCAGTTCCTACAAAATATGAGGTAAAATATTTAAAAATTGAAGTAAACAGCATTGTAGCATCACTACAGTCCCATATCACTCCTTTTCCTCTCTCCTAACTTCATTCACCACCCCCGTCCTTTTTAAACAAACATCTACTCCACAGACAGCTCAGCTGCAATCAGCATGTCATGAGAAATAGTACCTATTCAGAAGACCAGAACGACAGGCACTCCCAGCCTGAACCTGCTACTACAAATTGTCATCTTCAGTGCAGTTGCTTAGTTCACAGGTATCAGCATATATAGTTAGGGTGAGAATCCTTCCAATTAACTGCTAGATTCAAAAATCTTCTGAAGATTCTGAGGATCCTCGCCTTGCCCATCTTGTACATATTAGCTATATGGCTTTGCCTCTGTCATGTTTCCTAGCTCTTCTCCTTGCTCTCTCTTCCTTGTCTAGTCTTCAAGTTCTTGCTTTCCTTTTAAGTGTGTTATACTTTTCTATTTGTAATTTTTCCTTTGAGTTATTATACTGGGAAGACTATATGATATTTACACATGTGTGTTTGATTTATTTCACTTATTATATGTTCAAGTGGCATCCACTTAAATATGAAGGCTTAGAGTTTGTCATTCTTTATAGCTGAGTAATATTCCATTGTATGGAAAACCACATCTTTTTCATCCATTATGCAATTGATTCTTTAAATAAAGATCTCTAGGATCCTGGGGAAATAACTTAGTAGAATTAGTGCTTACCTGGCAAGTGTAAGGGCCTGAGTTCAATCCCTGATTCCGTAAATAAATAAATAAATAAAGATTTCTAGCTCACAATCTTTTTAATATTAATTTATATATTTTTTTTGTACCAGGGAATGAACTCTGGACCTGATTGCCAGACAGATGTGTAAGCCACTGAGCTATCTCCCTGACCTGAAAATTTTATTTTTTTGGCATCAACAATCAGCCTCACATAATGAGTTTTATAACTCTCTAATTTTGGCTCATTTTATTTCATTTCCTGGTCTGATTAGAGTGACCGGGACCTTCAGAACAATGTTGAAAACTGAGTCTGTTAATAGACATTTGTGTGTATGTGTGTGTGTGTGTGTGTGTGTGTGTGTGTGTGTGTGTGTGTGTGTGCATGGTGCTGGAGTGGAACCCAGAGTCTTGCACATCCTGTGCAAGTGCTTTGCTACTGAGCTACATTTTAAAGCCAGTGCACATCTTTTCTTGATACTAATTAGAAAGAAAATCTATTTAATGTTTACACACATTGCAGGAGGTCTATATACAAAAATCATTGCAAATTTGCTTATGCATGTGATTTCTTGTGATTTTATTTTTGTCACTGTTTTAGTACTATCTCTTCATGGAATGTTCCTTATATATTTTGCTTATTTTGTATCATTTTTGTGTTTTTTTAATTCATAAGGAGCTTCATACTGATCTTGTATAATGTATAAATGGGATTGTAGTATTTTTTAGTTATTACTTTTCCTTAAACTTTGATCACGATGTTTATTATAATTTAATTTTAAGTTTTCATATTCAAGTTTGGCAAACCATCCTTTACAACTTTGATTTATGTCATAAACTTTCTATTTCCTTCTGATTCCCATATCATTTTAGCTTTTCTGTTTGAGTATTTCATACCCTAGTAGTTTCTTCAGGGTGAGGGATCTTTTCCTGTCTTGCAGTCCTGCTGCATTTTTCTCATGTCCTAAAATGGAGGAGAGAGAAAGTAAGTTGTTTTTCTCCTCTTTCTCAACCAGTGTTGGTGAGGAATCTCCCCAGCACCAATGAGGAAACATGTCTAATGAATATGGAATTGGACCACCCATTTGCGCTTTAACACTTGTACTTCTCACTCCTAACTCTGCTCTCAATATAGACCTTCAAAAAATAGGGAGAGTCTGACGAAGTCTTTCTGGGCCTTGGCTTCCCGTCTATATACAAATGCTGACCAATGGGAGACATATGGGGAGTGTGTTAGCCCATCTTCTGTTCCTCATAATCTAATACTACAGGTAAATTATAAAGCAAGGATTATTTTTGCTCAGCATTCTCTTCCAAATTAGTGGAGCTAGGTCCAGCCAAATAGCTCAGTGGATTAAAGTGACTGCAAGCTCAGGAGCGGGGTCCAGGATTCTCTCCCTGGGCCTGCTGTGCTGGCCCATCCCTGGCGGCACACTGACACCGTGACTGAGACTGGGTATGGTGGCGAATGCTTGTAAGTCCAGTTCCTGGGAGGCCATAAACAGGAGAATCACTACGAATCCGATCTAGTAGTGAGACCCTGAACACCCTGTAGATCATTCCATAAAATACAGAGAAAAAAAAGTTGAGGAGCTGCATGTGATTATTGCCTTTAAATTTCGCAGGTTCCCAAAGTGGTAGAGAGCAACCCATGTCAAAGACAGAAATCTCACACGTCTCTCTCTGTCTCTGTCTCTCTACCCCTCTGTCTCTCTCTGTCTCTCTTATGTGTGTGTATGTGTGTCCATCCTCTGATTTCTCTTTTTACAGGGATATCAGTATTTACTCCTGGATGCTCCCCATCGATGATCTTCTATACTCACAACACAAAGCCCTCACCTCTAGTCAGATTGTCTCCTCTCTTCATATCTCCCAGTGGGGTTGAGAATCCAACAAGAGTTTTAAAGGCGACAAAACAGATTTTAATCACAGTCATTCAGGGCCCTTCAAAATTCAGCCACTCATCTGGCAAAAAGTCTTGAAGACCCTTGTCTCAGCTCAGGCTACCATAATAAAATATCTGTTTGAAAAACATCTATTTCTCAGAGTTTTGGGGGAAGGTAAGTCCAAGATCAAATTGCTAGCCTACTTGATTCCTGGTGAGGGACCTTATCCTGCCTTGGAGGCCAGCTGCCTTTTCCTGTGCCTTCACATGGAAGAGAGAGGATAAGCAGGTTGACCTTCTTTTTAATAAGATCAATAATCCCAGAACAAGGGCCACACTCCACTGACTTCACCCAACTCTAATTATTTCCAAAAGACCCTCTTCATATACCATCACATTGTGGTTAGGGAATCAACATAAGAATTCTTTTTTAAAAACTTTTTTTACTTACTACAAGGTGTCACTACACAGCTCAGATTCATAGCAATCCTCCTGTTTCAGCCTCCCCAGCCAGCACTGGGATTACAGGTGTGCACTACCATGCTTGGTTTCAGGGCCACTGCTGCACATATTGACTTCTGGGGCCTGCACAGCATCCGGTACAGGGGATTAAACCTGGGTCCTTGTGCTTGCCAGGTAGGCGCTTAGACCACTGAGCTATCTGCCCAGCCCAACATAAGAATTCTGAGGTATACAAATACTTAATTCCATTCCATCCCAGCGCTCAGATTCATGTCCTCTCTCCAAAAGTACATTCATTCCATCCCCAAATCCTCCAAATCTTAACTTATTCTAGCATCAGTTCCAAAATTGGAGGTGCAAAGTATCATCTAAATATTCTATAAATCAGATATTGATGAGACTAAAGGTATGATTTATCTGGAAGCAAAATTTGTGTCCAGCTGTGCACCTGTAAAATTAGAAAATGTATGTGCCTCCAACATACCATGGTTGGGACAGGGATAGACATGAGAGACAGTCCCATTCTAAGAGGGAGAATCCAGAAAGAAAAGGCTCATAATCCTAAGCATGTCTACGACCCAGCAAAATGTATTCTATCTGATGCCTAATTGAAAACAGTCCCCATTTGCTTTATGCCTGTCTTAGTTATTTTATTGCTGAGATAAAATATGCAGCACCCAAACTTAAAGGAGGAAATTCTTATTTTGGGCCAGAGTTTGTAGAGGTTGCAGCCCATAGTTGGCTGGATCCAAGGCAAGGTGGCATGGCAGAGGGGCATCCAGAGGAGAAGCCGTTCATGGCAGGTAGAGAACAGCAATCAGCAAGCAATGGCAACAGCCCTCTTCCTGTCCCTCCTATTATATCCAGGCTACATGTCATAAGCATGGGCAGTGCTTGTACCCAGAGAGAGCCTTCCCATTATCCACACCTACAACTATGCCAGACCAATCAGTGGACTAGTTCTGTAATTACGCATTTTGCCCCAGCATCAAACATTCCAGATCCAGGCACCTCTGATCCACCTATAATCACATGAAGCTTTAGAGAACCATGACAATGCACTTCCCTCTGGACCCAGTCGGATGGCAGTGAGCCCCACAGCTCTAGGTGGGGTTCTCGACTCCACAGCTTTAGACATAAGTCGTCTGGCTGTTTAAACTGAGACGACATTGTCTGCTATTCACTGAATCACTTTTTTTTTTTTTTTTTTTTTTTTTTTTTTGGTAGGCAGTTCAGCCCACCCAGGGTTGTATTTTTCACAATTTGGATGGACCAAGACTTTTTACATCTGTAAGTTCTTGTTCTTTTCAGCTCAACAGTCGATTTTTTTTTTTTATTTCTCTCCTTTTGCATTTTTACTATAAGCCATCAGAGGAACCATGTTGCTCCTTCTACACTCAGCTTAATATCTGATTTTATCATTAGTAAGTTCTGCTTTCTGTAAAATACTAGAAGGCAGTTTATCCAAGTTCTTTGCATCTTGGATTGCCTTTATTCCATAATTCAGTAATGCATTCCTTACCTGAGATCTTACCAGGATTGCCCTCGCCTCAAATCTCTTATGCCTGGTATGTATTACTCAGGTTTAAGCCATGTTTTGGAA
>PVKA01019336.1:14399-42351 GCA_004027165.1 Ctenomys sociabilis
TGCCACACTGCCTTGCCACACTGCCTTGCCACACTGCCTTGCCACACTGCCATGCCACACTGCCTTGCCACACTGCCATGCCACACTGCCTTGCCACACTGCCATGCCACACTGCCTTGCCACACTGCCTTGCCACACTGCCTTGCCACCGCTCAACTAAGGCCTATAACCTCTCTAAGCTCTGAGCCAGACATAGTTCTTTCCTCCTTTAAGTTGTGGGTGTCAGGAAGTATGTCTCAGTAATGAGAAAGTGAAGGATATCTAGCACCCATCAGAGGCTGGAGGGGTGACGTTTGTGAGGGGTATCTGCTTGGCAGTGGGTAGGAATTTTATCATGAGGGCTCTGCCTTCATTACTTACTGTAACTTTCATCGCTTCCCAAAGACCCTGTCACCTAATACTATCGCTTTAGGTATTTGAGCCCCAACAGGAATTTGGGAAGAAACTCAAACATATAACGGTAGTCATTTCAGAGTGACAGGTCATTTTTCACCCCCAAAGTCTTCAAAACTAAGCTGACTTTCAAAAAGGGAACAAAGTTCAGACACACATGGTGTACTCTAGAAATGTCATCATTTGCCACTCTGAAGTCACCGTATGAGAAGACAGAAACTGCCACGATGGTGTACCCTAGTAGCTGACCCAGGGCAGGCAGGAGCACTCAGAGTGTAGTGTGACTGCTGGACTCTGTTGCCCAGCAAAAGGGGTGTAGAGTACAGGACCTGTGGCATCTGGGATAGTGATGAACACTGCAGTCCCAGACATTCACGATTGCTGAGCAGATTCCGCTCTCCGAGGTCATCCCGTCCAGCCTCTGAAGGGTCCTAGATGCGGCTCTGTGGAGACAGCACACTCCTCGGGCACTGGATGTGCACTGTGGTCCAGCTCTTTGCCTTTATCGCAGGCTTGGAATCCAAGTTACAAAGTGGGAGGCCCCAGCCTGTCAAGACATGACGCTCCCAAGTGAAACAAAACAGAACAGTTTGGTGTTTGGATTAATTAGGAAATTAAAATAATTAGAAAATATTTATATTATTATTATGTTATCCAATAAAAGCATTAAATGCACAGTAATGAATACTGCAAGGAGGTACAAGAGCAATTAAAGTAATAATGCACCATGATTCACAAGTTAATACTCTTTTGAGGGTAAATTCACAGACTATATTACATTTAGTATATTTCTCTATATTACATTTATTTGTATTATTTAGTGTTTATATTTATTGATTTATTCAGATTTGACAGTCAGTGTAGAATATGATGTATATTTGTAGTGAAACTTTCCATCTCTTTTTCCTGTCTCACAAACTTATTTATTTATGTATTTTTTATGTATTTAGTTGTTACAGGGTCTCACTATGCAACTTAGACTCATAGTGAACCTCCTGTTTTCTGTCTCCCCAGTGCTGGGAGTATAGGCTTGCACCACCACGCCTGGGCTTATTTCACAAATTTAAAACAAGCAGCAAAATAAAATCATAATATAGCTTTGGGCAATAGTATCCCGCTTCTTAAATATAGAGGGAATGATGGAATAGAAAATTACTATTAGGTGAACATCCTTGTAATAATTGTTACAAGTGAGTAATCATTGAAAGATAGCAAAATTAGTGAATGAAAGTCTGATGGGAAAAATATATTCATGTCTCAACATATCTCCCCATAAGATATTTAACAAAAACAAAGATAAGTTGGGTTAGCCAAATAGCTCAGTGGATTAAAATGCCTACACGCAGTGGCCAGGGTTCAATCCCCGGTGTGCTGCGCCAGCCCCATCCCTGGGGAGGGGGAGGAGGGTGCTGAGACTGGGGCATGGTGCGTGCCTGTAATCCCAGCTCTTGGGAGGATAGAAACAAGAGGATCACTATGAGTCTGATCTACATAGTGAGACCCTGAAATAAAATTAAAAACAAACAAACAAACAAAATAAATTAACTTCGTAGTGAAGACATCGAGCAGGGGTCATCTCAGCATGTGATCAAAGTCAGATCCCAAAGCTGAGGTATATTGTACTTCCTGATGGCGCGGACGATGAAGTAGCCTCTCTCTCGACCTCTGCCAGAAGCCTGTAGCCTCAATCAGATCTTGCAAATACCACAGACAAACCCAGACTAATAGACACTCAACACACACAGCACATGGCACGATCTTGAGCGAGGAGGGAGTGGGCACAGGTAGGGCAAGCGAAAGAAGACATGACAGTTAAATGCAACGTAGTCCCGGATGGTTTGCCAGGATACGTGTGGTGAGTTAGCACTGACGCTCTAGTGTGGTGACTGCAGGACACTTATTGAAGTGGTTCCTCTGAGAGAGCTGCTGTGTTTTGCACTTTTTTGTGAGCCTAAATACTTTTTTAATTAGAAAAAGTTTGTGTGCACAAGTACTTTATTATGTAGTACTGTGAGTACAGACGTGTGTATATATAAACCTATGTTCATACCCTTGCACACACACATATATCTCTAGAATCCGACCACTTCTAACTGCCTTTAGTGCAGTGTGGTGTGAGCCAGATCTTTCCTTGCCCACATGATGCCAACAGCCCTACCCAGCTCCATTCTCAGCTCCCAGCCCGCACTCAAGCTCGTGGGCAGACCGACCTCATTAAAATGAAGTCATGTCTGTCCCTAGATGGTTCACTATACACACAGCAGTCTGCACTTACCAGTTTCTGCTATTTGTCTGCTAGAAATGTAAGCTCCACCAGGGAAATATTCAGGCCTACTTCACTTTCTGGGCTCCTGGGCCTCACACAGAGTTTGAACTCAAAACGTAAGAATGACGTAATTACGTCATGATAATGACGTAAATGATTGTACGAATGGGTAACTCTTTGTCCTGTGAATTTGGTATGGAAGACTAGACAGAGAAATGGGAATACCTGCAATTAGTCTTCCGAATTGGTGCCTAGAGAGAGACAGTATCTCAGGGAAAGAGACCTGTCAGTTCTTTGCAGCTGTTTGGAACCGGAGGACAGTGTTCCAAAAGGAGGATTTTCAGGTCATCCTGGAAGAGTTGATACTGTGTTTCACATTACATGCATTTTATTTGGAGCTGCACGTACAGTGAAAAAGCGTAACGTCAACTTCTGAGGAGTTTATAACTGGGTGGAGAGGATATGTTTAAACAGATAAAATCAAAGAAAATCGATGAGTACAATTATGCCTGCATACAATATGGATATTTCAAGGAGATGTTCGGTCTGACCCAAGTGTGAAGAGTAAAGGACAGAACAAGATAGGGTGAAACTAGAAGCAGTTTTAAATGCGCTGACATTGAGGCAACAAAACATTTGAGTTAGTTGTTTGCAAAAGGAAATGGAGTTTATGCTGTACATTTTTGTACCTTATTAGAAAGTTTTTCTTTTTCTTCCTTTTTTTTTTTTTTTTTTTTTCTTTCTGTATTCAGGGCAGGGTCTACAAGGTGTTCAGGGTCTCACTGTGTAGATCAGACTCAGTGATTCTCCTGTTTATAGCCTCCCAAGCTCTGGGATTACAGGCGTGCACCACCACACCTAGTCTCAATCGCTGTCCCCGACTCAGAGCAGGGTGGTTGGGGGGGGTGAGGGGGGTGGAGGGGAGTGGCAGGGCACAGCAGGCTGGACATTGAACCCTGGCCGCTGCATTCTGCCTAAGTAGATGCTTTAATGGGCTGAGCTTTCAGGCTGGCCCTAGAGAGTTTTTCAAAGGAGTGTCCACTTGCCTTCTTTCTACCTAATTCTTAAGTGTTTTGGACTCTGGAGTTCCTTTTCCCCGTTCTGTTAACGTCACATTCCTTTCATTTCTCTAGTGCACGATGCTTATGTTCTGCTTTTATTTTTGGAAATATATATATATATATATATATATATATATATATATATATATATATATAAATTTTGAAAATATAAAAAAATTGAAAAAATATATATTACATGTATGTTTTGGGGAATATATATATGTGTGCGTGTATTGCCTTTTGTTTCAGATTTATGTCATTCAGCTTTATGTTCCCAAGGTGCATCTCTTTTCCTAAAAATAACTCAAAGTTGCTCTTTTTTTTTTTGTATTTTAGTACAGGGTCTACAGGGTCTCACTACACAGATGGGACTCTACTGATCCACCTGTGTTCAGCCTCCTAAGCTCCGGGACCACAGGGGAGCACCACCACGCCCAGTCTCAGTGGCTGTGTCAGCATGCCCCAGGGGCAGGGCTGGTGCAGCAGGCCAGGGATAGAACCCCAGAGGTTGTGTCTGCCTAAACAGGTGCTTTAATTCACTAAGCTATTTGGCTGGACCCCTCAAAGCTGCAAACATACCACTTTCCCCTTATTTCCTCATCTACTGATAGGCATGGAGTCTCTCCCCCCAAGATTTAGCTGTTCTGAATCATGCAGGTATAAGCATGGGTGTGCATGTATCTCTGTAATACAATGTCTTCACTCTTTGGGGAAGATGCCTAGAAATATAATGGGGTTAAGTGGAATTTCTTCTTTTCATTTTTTGAAAACTCTCAAGACTGATTCCCGGGCTGGGGAGATGGTTCAGTAGAATGAACACTTCCCTGGCAACTTCAAGGGCCTGAATTCAATCCCTGGTTCTGCAAAAAAAAAAAAAAAAAAAAAAGACTGCTTTCTACAGAGCTCTTAACTGGTTTCCATTCTCACTATCAGTGTAGCTCAAATTCCCATGGTAACATTGCTGGCCTTTGTGGCTCTGTGGGTTTCTGATGATGGCCATTCTTTCTGGAGTAAGATGGGACCTCAGTGTGCTCTGATTTGCATTTCTCTACTGGCCCAGAATTTATTCATGTACCTATTGGCCCTTTATGCAGTGACTATTCATTTCAGCTTCAACTTCCCAGTCTTTGATCAATTCTTTTATCTGGTGGGATAGTTTATTTTTTATTTATTTATTTATTTTTGTAAATATATTTACATACTAGTGCTCTGAAGACTAGCAAATCCTTTTCTCCATCCTCTGGCTTGTGTCTCCACTCTGCTAGAGAATTTTGGGCCCAAGGAAATTATTTTTTCAGGTTTTTGGTGCCCTGAAGAAAGAATTAGACAGGACACACACATAAAGTAGTGGAAGCGCATTGACTGAAGGTGGAAAGCATACTCTGCAGAGTGAGAGTGGGCCAGTGAACAGTTACTACACCCAGGAAGAGCAAGAAGGGGTGTCTTTGGTACCCCATCCTAATTTGGCTTCTCCCTCATGCAAATAAGGCATTTGGGACAGTCATTCCATCAAAAACTCAGTTGGCCTGGCATCAGATTTCAACTTTTCCTAAGAAAGACTCCCTTCATTTTGTACCAGAAATAAACAAGGAACTGAAAATGAGACTTTTCTGACTGGGGCTGCTTTCAGTGCTCAGGAAAGGCAAGGTCATCCTGGATCCTGTGTCCTGAGCCTGAGCCCCTGGTCTCGTGACTCCCACAGATTTTTGTGCAGATTTTTGACAGGCTTTGCCCAGCCCTAATCTTGTACCACACTCTATTATTTTCTTTGCTGTGCAGAAGGTTTCTGCTAGCAACACCTCTATGTTCTCAGTGGCAAGTTAGGAATCTTTTCAAAAGACATTTCATGAATTTGCAATCTCTCACTATAGACACTCGCAATCCCTTTCATTCTCAATTTCTTCTTGTTCTCTCCTGTTGGTGCTTTCTGCTTCTTGGTGTGTCATTGTAGAATGCCTTTCTAGCTCATGACCTAACCTTTTTTTTTATTTTGTGGTACTGGGGATTGAACTCAGGACCCTGCACTTGCCAGGCAAACACTTATTCTACCGAGCCATCTCCCTGGCTCCCTAACATTTTTAGTGATAGGAAGTTTAGGACTTCAAACCCCTATTACTTTTCTCCCATGTTGCTAAATCCTATTAACTTTTCCTTACAGTGTTTTTCATTTCTGTGTCCCATTGCTCCACATTCACCACGGTCAGTCACTGCTTGGTAATTGAAGTAGCGGTGAATTACTTGAGTCTCTCCAATTCCCAGACTTGGACCTCACTCAATTCTTTCAAAATTCTTCTCTACTTTGTGCATGTTAAAACACTGTCTTATCACTTGTCTACTTGCAAAGTTTAAAGAATTCTTTATATTCTACCATGTTAGTCTAAACTACAGTCAAGACTGTCTTATTTCCCCTTGAATTGAAACATACTTTTACAGGGCCAGCGAGATAGCTCAGCAGTCTAAAGTGCCAGCTTATTTGACATTTGACTGACCTCATCAGACACAAAAGTTACATTTCCTGTTATACAGGTCTTACTTTGTCTTGGTCTTAATCATCCAGCAGAAAAGTATAAAAACAAAGCATAAAAAGTAAAGTCATTCATATGCTGAACTGCAAAAGGCTCAAGTCAACAACTTCTGACATTGCTGTCCTGCGGATAACCCACTACTATTATGTACTACTGGACTATATTAGAATATTTTGCTGAATTCATGTACCTACAGTATTTAAATAGCAATGGAATACACTTCTCTGGGGGATACAAATGAACAACCATTTTGTAACTGTGTACTCAAAATAGGATAGATATATAGCTGAATTCTCTTAATTCAACGAATAGAGAGATTTGTTCTAATAGTGTTTGGAACAGGATATCATGTCTGCATCTTGTTCAGTGAATAACCACTAAGACAATAGTATGCAATGTATTAAGTTTTTTTTTGCAGAACCAGAGATTGAACTCAGCTCTTTGCACTTGCCAGGCAAGCGCTTATTCTACTGAGCCATCTCCCCGGCTACTTCATATTAAGTATTGAAATTGTGCTAGTGACTGGCTTTGAAACTGTCTCACTGCTATTTTTTTCTCAATAAAATTATTTTAAGAAAAATAAAGTGTCTGCTTAGACCAGTGTCAGCAACCGCAGGCACTACAGTTTGGTCTCAAACACAATATGCTGCACATGCCAAGAAAGAAAGAAAGAAAGAAAGAAAGAAAGAAAGAAAGAAAGAAAGAAAGAAAGAAAGAAAGAAAGAAAGAAAGAAAGAAAGAAAGAAAGAAAGAAAGAAAGGAAAAGGATCATCTTTTTCTGTAATGTGTGCACAGGCTGCACTGTTCAGGTACTGCCCCAGTCTTGTTGCAAATTTATCATTCTTCAACATTTTGTGTTCATGTCATTGTTGTATCTGTATTGTTATGTCAGGTTGTAAACATCAGTTTTGTGAGTAGTCTTTGGTATTTGGGCTAAAAATGACTTTAATGAAAAATTTCCCATTGGAGTTTTTAAATTTTGCACTTCATGAAAAATTGGAGGAAGGTTTAGCATCATAATGAATACAGGTGTCATCTGTTTCTCTGGTCTTAGAGGCCTCTCTTGTAGGCTTTTGTTTAGGGGCTTTTGTTAACTGATTTCAGATCAGATTAAGGAAATGAGAGGAGCGTTATCTTAATTTAATCACAACATCTTATAAAGGTTAACGTGTGTACTTTACTTAAAAAGCATCAAATGAATATTTGGACAAACAATTTTAAAGTAAGCTTCATAACTGCTTTCTTACTGTAGCTATTTTTCTTTTGAGGGAAAATCCAACCACATGTTCCCTGTAGGAATAAGTGAAGATATGTCATAGTATTTCTCACTTAAAAAGCCAGCACCATTTTTTTTTTTTTTGCTAGAAAAACCAAAGTTTATTTCATAAATGAAGGTAACCTTTAAGTATGATGACATGTAAATTATGCATTCAATCATTTTCTCATTTATCCTGGAAACAGCCACCAAGCTGAAGAATGCAAATTTCCCTGCTTTCTAGGGATTAAATCTTATTTTTTAAAAATCTGTTAATATAAATATTTTTATTTCACTTTTTTTAATAGGACAATTTCAATAGTTAATACATTTTACATTGTTATCTTCCTAGTGGTTATCCATAGTACAAGAAGCAGACAGATTATCCTGTCCAAATACTACTACTACCAATCTTCCTTCTCACAGAATTAAGCAAAAGTAGCTGCATAGCTATCCTATTTTGTATATGCAAATACAAAATGGTCCTTCCTTTGTATCCCCTTTTTTTGTTTAGTCCTGTTAGAGATGGGTGTTCTATTGGAATTTAAATATTATAGGTGCTTAAATTCAGCAAAACACTCCAACACAGTCCAGCAGTCCACAATAACAGTGGGTTATCCGAAGAAGTTGTTGACCAGAGCCTTTTATAGCTCAGCATATTAATATGGCTTTAATTTATATATCTCATTTTTATACTTTTCTTCTGGATCGTTAAGACCAAGATAAAGCAAGACCTGTAGAACAAGAAATGTGACTTTTGTGTCTGATAAGGTCAGTCAAATCCCCTCAGGATTTATCCTATAACCCTGTACTGCATTTTGTAGATCTTTTGTCAGTGTCAGCCATGTTGATGAGTCATAGCCATTGTTTGACCAATTTGCTCTCTGTGAAAGCCCGAGAGAATGTTTTCTCTCCATGTGACTCTCCTTAGGTACATTATACATCATCGATCCCATTCCTCTGTGGCTCCATAATCTCCTTGATCAGAAAGTTTGGGACACAACTGAGTGCCATGATGTTACAGTACAGGTTTTCCTATGTCCTGAGCCTCACTGACCTTGGAAGGCTAGGACCAAAATGTTGGCTGACCTTGCAGTCCTTCCTTTTCTCTAATTTTTGATCTGCAAACTTAGATTGTTAACCCTCCCGAAGAGAAGTTGATTATTACCCTGCAATATATGCAGTTCAGTTTACACTCACTATCTGTCTAAATATCAAACATCTTAGGCATTATGTGGAACAGGTATTTTCCATCAAATATTGATATATTGAACTTTAAGTCCTTACAGAATATGAGGGAAAAAAATTTTAAAAAATAGGAATAAACACATATTTTTACACAAGCACTATATTTTTAATTGCTGTCAATTTTCTAAAATAGAAGGATGGCAAATACAAGACTTCATTAACCTTTTGGCTTCAAATTATACAGCACCACGAGAACTTGAAAACTATCCATGGGGAGGAAATAAGAAAATAGTTAGAAAAAGAAAAATGAAGCCAGTAATTTCATTCAACAAATGGAGAAAAGAACAGTGGCATTGATGAATAAAGCGAGGAAGAGGCTGAACAACTAATACAATTACCTTCCAGCAATTCAGTTCAATTGTATTCCAGAATGAAAAACACAAAATGTAAAGGGCTAATGAATGAAGATGCCAAACTACAGATCAAGTTCAGTCCTGCACAGTTAGGGGAAAAAAAAAAAAAAAGACACACTCCTCTTGGGAACTTGGCTCAAGGCTTTGGCTCCAGATCAGCATGACTTAATAGCTGTAATTTGCATTTGAATGCAATTAACTAGGCCAGTACTTTGGGGCAATCAAGCTGTCCGTGGCACACATATGCTGCAAACTCCAGAGTCCCAGGCATCAGGGGGGTGTCTTTTCTGTCTCTCTCTGACCGGGCTCACTCAAAAACTGAAATGCAGTTTTAGTTTTAAACTCAGAAGTGTGAACAATGAAATCGGACTTTAGTCTCATTTTTACTTCTAATAGTTTAGCTATGTGTTGTATTTTGTCCTTGCAATAAGTTCACCACTTCTGTAGAAGTGATTTGTATTATTTGAAATTACGAGCAATATAAATAAAAAAAGGATGAAAAGGAAATTTTACTTCCTTTTCAGAAATAATTAACATCATTCTTCAAAATAAACAGAAAGGAGATATGTTGGGCTGGGGAGATGGCTCAGTAGACTAAGTGCTTCCCTGGCAAGTGCAAGGGCCTGAGTTCAATCCCTCATTCTACACAGAAAAAAAAAAAAAAAAAAAAAAAAAAGGGAGAAATGTGAAGAAAATGTATATATATAGTTAGAATTGATAGGTTTTGACGGTGTTGCAGCAGAGAAACAGGCAGAAGGAAAAGAGGAAAGGGGCTTTATTATCTTAGAGGATAAGGAGAGAATTTGGGAAGATAAAGAATTCTCTGGATTGGAACAAAGGGAGGCTGAGGCTTTTATGGCCTTTTGCCAGGGGTGGGGTTTGAGGGGGATGTTTAGATACACCTGGGGGGCTGACTGGGGCCTTTCCTGAGGTGGCGGGAAGGTAGAAGGAAACTGAACCCTGGACTGAGTTGCAGTAGAGGGGAGGTGGTCTCTGGGAAGATAAGCTGTTGTTTTGAGGGCTTCAGCCATATTGGATGACCATCATAATAATTCAACAATTCATACTAGGGCCATAACCTATCAAAAATATTGATTTTTAAAATAATTTTAGGAGTCATTAGCAATTAGTCTGTAAAACAGATTAAGAAAAAGTAGTAATATAAGAATTTAAGCTCACCTTATTGTTATATGTAATTCTTCACAAACATTTACTGTGTATGCTGTTTTCTAAATTCAAAGAATGAATACTGATAATAAGAAAGGGCCCAGAAAAGAGAGCCCAGAAACCCAAATTTTAAGTTAATATTGCCCCTAATTTGCTGTACAATGTGTGTGTGTGTGTGTGTGTGTGTGCGCACGCGCACGCGCATGTGTGCAAGCATGGGTGCTGGATTCATTGCTTTTCCTTAACTATAAAATGAATGAGGTGGGTTGGAATTATGTCTTTCATCTCCAAGATTGTAAGAGCTTTGCTTACTTTGCTAGTTTATGGAATCTCAGGTGCTCTGTTTTCCTTCCTGTTTAAATACCACCTCTAATGAACACTATGGTTTGAAATTAGTCTTTTCTGTGAACTGTAACAAGCAGGGAACAATTTCTAATGAAAACTTGTTTTGTGTCGAAGTCAAAGCATCACAGGCCTCTCCTCTGGTAACTACTGATTTCAACAAACAAGTCACCAGTTGCCGTGCTGGTTTCCAGCAAACTCTGCCCTTTAGAAATCCGCAGTGGAGAACAGGGGTAGAAAATGATCATTTGCATAAAACCTAAGACAGAAGCAAAAAAACAATGAAGACTTGACAGGAGGAAAAGTCACACAGGTGGTGTGTAGAGGCAGTGGAACTGAGGCAGGGCTAACGGAGATCCTGACTTGGCTTTAGCAGATAGAAGTTATTAGAAAGCCTTCTGCTTTCCTATGTGTGTAATTTGTCAGTGAGAATTGTGCCCACTTTTAGGGTCATCGAAAAAAATTAGGTGAAATAATGCTTGTCAGGTACTCACAGTACTCAGGTACCCAGCACTCAGGCACTCACAGTACTTGGTACTCAGCACTCAGGTACTCACAGTACTCAGGTACACAGTGTATCAGGTACTCAACTCTGAACACTGGCATAGACCAGGAGCTATGTGAACGCTTTTCACTTTTATCGAGGGGAAAAAATGCATACAATGAAAAGAATCATTAAAAAAAGAAGTGGTATTTCTGATAGTGACATAAAAGTTCAGCCCCCTAACAGTATTTTGAGAAAGATTCTGCAGATACGGTTGTCTAGGCATGCTTTTCCATAGCTAGTTGTTTGCATACAGAGTTGTAATCAGAACTATTTCTTTTCATCTTTCTGCTAGCAGCAAAATGGAGGAGTCAAATAATGTTTAATAGCTGAGTAGAATGTGGAAACCTGAACAGCACGGCACGGATGGCCTAGAGGGAGGCTTCTGCAGAGGTTGCTGCAGCTTCTTTCTGGCTGTTTGTTCATGGGGGACTGGAATGAACCATTATACCTCAAAGGGGCACAGAGGCAGTGTCTGTTACTGATTTTTATAAACACTGCATTTGCAAGGGTATTTCCAATGAAATCAGCTAGTAGTTTGTTGTGCACTTCCTGGGAACTAGCAGAGCTAGAAAAGCTTCTTCAGTTCTCAAAACGACTCCATAAGATGGAAAACACATTACTGACCTATCAGATGGGATGGTGTAGGAGGGTCTGATGTTTCGTGTGCATTCACATGGTCATCCAGCTGACAGTTAGTGATACTTACCATGCGTTACTGGGTACTGTTTAGGGAGCTGCAGAAAGTGGTGGGCAAAACAAAAACAGTCCCTGCTATCTGGGGACTCATGTTCACATGGAAAGAACACAAGAAACAAAAGCAAAAACCCCCTCAGAAGTATCAGTTAGTGTTAGAAGGCGAGGAGAAATACAGCAGTGATGAGATAGCAAGTAACCAGGGGCTCAGAGCAGGCTCTCTGGCCAGCAATCTGTGATGTTATATAAAGCAGTACTGTGCTCAGGAGGGATCTGGTCTTGGTTTAATGCTTTGTTATTACTGCACTGTGATTTTTGATTTTAGTTGCAGACTTGGGTTTTGTTAAGTGTGCTCTGATAAAACACTGCAGAGTGTGGGTAAGCAGAGAACATGTGTGTAATATGTGTGTCCTTCATTCCTTGATACTCTGTTCTTACATAACACTCAGTCTCCCTGGTTGACTCCTATACCCAGGGAGGTCTGGTGGACTCAAAGCTATGAACTAAATTTGCTCCATCCACAACTGAGGAAGCAGAGATGCTGACACTACGGGAACCAGCCTCAGATCTTGCTTTTAATGCCAAATTACTGAAGAATTCTAGCAACACAACGGCAATTCAGTCTTGTCTTTTCCTCCAGTTGCCTACCACTGACCTTGAAAATGATCAACATAAAAGAAAATACATGGCAGGGGAAGATTAGTCTTTCATTTTCTGTTTGAAAGCCAAAATGCTAGTAGACTGAGCATATATCAAGAAACGTAAAAAGAGGAGACCGGGGAGATAGCTCAGCACTATAAGCACCTGCCTGGCAAGCACAAGCTCCTGAATTTGATCCCTGGCACCCCCCCAAGAGAGAGAGAGAGAGAGAGAGAGAGAGAGAGAGAGAGAGAGAGAGAGAGAGAAAAGAAATGGAAAGGCTCAGGGCTGAGGGCCGGTGGGTCAGTGTCACAGCACTTGCCTTCACTATGCAGGCCCTGAGTTTGTTACACTGTACCACAAAAAGGAAAGTGAAACAAAAAAGTTGAGTTAACTGGAAGAGACCCAGAACAGCAAAAGCAATCATGGGTAACAAACCCAAAGTGGGAGACATGTTCCAGACTTAAAATTGTATTATGAATCTACAGTGGAGAAAACATCGCAGTACTGACATAAAAACAGTCAGTCATGTGGACCAGTGGAACACAATGGAGGAAGCAGAAACAACACAGGCAGATTCAACTGTTTGGTTTTCCCCAAAGGAAACAAAAACACACAGTGGAGGGAAGGTAACCTCTTTAACAGATGGCAGTGGGAAAATCAGATATTTGTATGAAGATTGAGTTTAGACCCACATCTCTCCCCTGCATCAAACTAAAATCAAAATGGATCAAAGATCTAAATGTTGGACTACGAGACAGCTTGGTGGTCTAAATATCTGCCTGGCAAGCACAAGAACCTGGGTCCAGTCCCCAATACTGCATGCCATTCTGGCCCCAGTCCCCTGAGTGCTCTGTGTTGGCCACTGAAACCACGAGTGATGGCCCAGTGCTGGGGAGGCTGAGACAAGAGGATCACTATGAGTCTGAGCTGCATAGCAAGACCCTGTACCAAACAAACAAACAAACAAACTCAATGTTAAATTAAAAACAATTTTATGGAAGATAAAATAGGTAAAACTCTTCAAATCACAGCAATAGGCAAGGACTTTCTGAATTCAACCTTAGTTGTACCAGAAATAATATAGAAAATCAATAAATAAGATCATATAAAATTAAAAACCTGTGTAGCAAAAGAAATAACCAACAGAGTGAAGAGACAACCTACAGGATGGGAAAGTAGATTGCCAGCTACTCCTAAAACAGAGAACTAATGTCTGGAATATATAAAAATCTCAAAGAAAGAAAAGGCCAAACCATGAAATAAGAGAGTGAAATGAATGTACACTTCTCAGAAGAAGTACAAAATAAATACATGAAAAAATGTTTGACATCACTGGGCATTAAAGAAATGTGGTTAAAACAACACTGAGATTCCTTCTGACCCTGGAAAGAATTGTAATCATCAAGATATCAGATAATTACAAATGCTGATAGGGCTGCAGGGATAAAGGAATGCTTCTACATTGTTGTCAGGAATGTACGCTAGCGCAGCCACTATAGAAGTCTGTATGGAAGTTCCTCAAAAAACCCAAACTAGAAATTCTACTTGACTAGACTGTTAATCTTTTTTGCTTTTTTCTTTTTTTGGAGCTGGGGATTGAATTTAGGCCCCTGCACTTGCCAGGGAAACGCTTATTCCACTGAGCCATCTCCCCGGCCCCATGACTGTTACTCTTATAGGTGTATAATCCTGAAACTGTTCAAGACATCATATTACAGGGATACATGTATACCCATTTTTTACAGCAGCACAACTCCTCAGAGCTAAATTTTGGAAGCAGTCTATATGTCTATCAACAGATGAATGGATAAAGAAAACATGGTGTTTACAGAAAAATGGAGTACTACTGTGCTATAAATAAGGGTAAATTTGAGTCAGTTGATGAGATACACAAGTTTAAATACTGTGTGGTTTCTTTTATGTAAGAAGCCCAAAATGTAAAGAACAACATAAATATAGATAACAGAAAGTAAGAAGATAGGTCATTCTTAAATGAAAAAGGATGAAAAGATGGAGAGGAAGGCAGATGGAATGGGAGGATAAAGAGCTAAGATGTGTTGTATGCATGTACCACCTCTCCACAAGGAATACTCTTGTGCAATGTGTCTACTGTTCACTTCAGAATAAAACACATATGCATGTATGAACTTGGGAACAAGAATTATATGATATCTTTGATTTCATGTACGTGTTAAAGGCTTTTCTATTTAAATTGAAAACTGGCACTCTAAATATAAAGCTAAAAGGTAAAATTCATGCAAATAACCTAAAATTTTCAGTTTTAGTTAAAGAGAATGATGTTTTGAAGAGAATGAAATCATAATAATAGATTAAGAACACCAGATGTTTTGGCATATGACATCATCCCAAGACTCTTAGGAGGCTGAGGCAGGAGGATTGTAAATTTCAGTCCTGCCTGGGCATCTTAGTTCTTTAGTGGATTCTACTTAAAAAATAAAATTTAAAAATGGTTAGGGGTATATAGCTCCATGCGGAGGTCTTGTGTTCAAAACTCCACACTAGAAAACAAAAAGTAAAATTAGGGAGATTAGAAGAAAGGAAAAAGCTTGTGTTTTTAACAAAGCCACCCACATGGTCATTTTGCACTAAGTGGTACAAATCATGTAATGCTTTGGTTGCTCTTTTTGACCCAATGCTCAAGAGAAGCATCTCCTGGGAGTAACTCTGAGCTGGTGCTTTTAGAGTGCAAGATGAGTCAATTATAAGGAAACAGCCACTGAGGAGACTCTCAGAAAGCTAAGATTGGAGGTCCCATTTGGCCCAGCTATACCCCTTCTGGGTATTTTTCTAGAAAAACTGAAAAAAAAATCATATCACACACTATATGTGCAAGCAAGTTTATGGCAGTTCAGTTTGTCACAGCTAAATCTTGGAAACAAGGGCTGGTGCATTAGCTCAGTGGACTAAGTGCCTGCTTAGGCAAGCTTAAGGCTGGGCTTTGACCTCACTGCCCTAGGTAAGCCGAGCCTGCCACCAAGTCTGGGCATGGTGGTGCACACCTGTAATCCCAGCGCTGGGAGGCTGAAAACAGGAGGATCATTATGAGTTTGCACTGCTTAGTAAGACACTGTACAAAGTACATTTAAAAAATAGTAAATATACGATATTTAAATGACAAGGGAATACCCACCTCTAACAAAACTAAACAAAAAAAGGGAATACAAATAAAGGACCATTTTGTATCTGTATATTCAAAATAGGATAGATATACAGCTACTTTCTCTTAATTCAATGAGAAGAAAGATTTGTACTAATAGTGTTTGTGGGCAAGATATCATGTCAGTATCTTATACTATGAATAATCACTAAGAAGACAACAATGTGCAATGTAATAATAATTGAAACTGTTCTACTAATTGGTTTTGAAACAGTCTCACTGCTATTTGTTTCTCAATAAAATTATTAAAAAAGGGGCTAAGGAAGTGGCTTAGTACAATGTGCACTTGCCTGGCAAGCGTGAGGTCCTGAGTTCAATCCCTGTTTCCACAAAAAAGAAAAAAAAAGTAAATAAATAAATCTTGGAAACAACCCAAATGCCCATCAATCGAGGAATGGATAAAAAAGATGTGGTATTTTTTATACAGTGGAGTATTACTCAGCTATAAAGAAAGATAGGTTTGAGGCTTTTACAGTAAGTGGATACAACTAGAGACTATGCTCATAAATGATATAAATCAGACCTGCACATGGAAACATTGTATTGTCTCTTTAGTGAAAGAAACTGAAAGAATAAATACAATTCAAAAGGTATAATAGACATTGTGAAAGGGAAAGAAACTGCTCAGAAGGAAAGAACAACTGGGTTTGGAGAAAGGAGGAAAAAAAGAATGGAAATGGTAGCTAAGATAATTTTACTGAAAGGAACATTTAACATTTAATTGCTTGCTCAATTTTGCATGCCTATATTTGTTAATATGAGCAATTATTTTAAAGATAACCATCTAGGGGCCAGGGAGATGGCTCAGTGGAATAAGTGCTTCCCTGGCAAGAGCAAGGGTCTGAGTTCAATCCTGATTCTGCCCAAAAAAAAAAAGAAAAAAAAAGATAATGATCTGAAATATAACAACCACTGTTAATTTCCTATCATATTGTTTTGTAATTCTGTATTATTTTTAAAAGTTACCTTTAAAATAAATAAAAAATGAAAAGAAAGATCTTTAGACAAATGAAGACATTGAGCTTTGCATTTCTGATTTATGCAGGTAAAATATCATGCATGGGAATGTAGTTGGAATGACAACAATGCTGCAGTCTTTCCTTTGATATTATGGTGCTTTGGGAAACATGTAATTCGACATTTCCATACAAAGTTCTAGGGACCTGGGAGGTTGAGGCAGGAGGATCATAAATTTAAAGCCATCCCGGGCCATTCAGTAGCTTAGTGAGACCCATCTTCAAGTGAAAACAAAGTAAGGGCTGGGGATGTAGTTTTGCACAAAGATTCTGAGATGGTCTGTGGTGACCCTCTCCAGGCATTCTTTCTACAGAATGGAAGCAAAAGTGGATTCAGGGAAACAGCTTTGATATTCCTTGCAGACAAACACATTGTGCTATCTTCCAAATCACAAGTGTCCAGCATGGCTTGCAATTAGCAGTCTCTTAGTAAATATTTATTGAATAAATGATTGCAATAGGATTGAAACCATTCCTACAGTAAATGCTCTGCCTGTAGAATTTTCTTCAAATAAAATGATTACCTAAATAGATCAGCCGTAAGGAAATCTGTTATATAGGAGTTACAGGAATCTGGAGTAGCACAAAATGGGTCAGCAATTTTGCGATTTTTCATATTTGGGAGAAACTTACTAACGCAGAGGACAATGGGAATTTGAATTTTCACACTACTTCTTCCTGAACCCATGCATAATACAAACTCTAAACCACAGTTATTATTAGTGTCAGGTTTGGCCAGAAGTTTAGGTTGGTCTTTTTTTTTTGGCGGTACTGGGGATTGAACTCAGGACCTTGTGCTTGCTAGGAAAGCGCTTATTCTACTGAGCTATCTCCCCAGCCCTAAGGGTAGTCTTTTGGGGCTGAAGTTGGCCTGAGAAGAGTTTGAGTGGTTAGCTGGTAAATTCTGCATGGAATTAGCTATTGACATGTAAAACTGAGGAGTCTGATGTTTCTTTCATTTGAGAAGCAACCAACCAACAATCATGAGCAGCGAGGCAACCCTTAGCAGGAACTGAAGACAGGAACTGAAGACAGCCGCTGCCCTTGGCCGGTGCCTGTGCCCGGGGGCCTGTTTTGTCACAAGAACCTTGCCTGCTCATCCCTTATTTATGTACCTGTCATTTCCTGTGAGCATGCGTGTCGTGAGAGCTCTTATGGAGCTGTAATGCGTACGGGGGCTATTTTAAAGGAGAACGTTTTTAAAAGAAGGCATTAAATTATTACTTTTAAAAATTCTCTCTCGTTTTGCATAATGTGTTTGCTGCTCTGGCCCTCCTGGCAGCTATCATGGATCCCAGGCAGCCAACCCAGATCTACCTCCACGAGCCGGAGGAGCGCAACTCTGCCTGGCTCACGGATGGAAACCAAGGCGCGGCGAGGCTTTCCCGGGGTCAGCCAGGGGAGGGCTTGGCTACAATTTGTATCCCGTAAAATGATACTATTTTTGCTTTCTATACCTGCCACTGTGCAACTGTTACAGTGTAGTGGGAACCAGAGGAAGAGACCGAATCTGTTCCCAGCCGTTTTTTAGGCCCAGAATGTGCTGCCGTCTCCGACCCACTGTGTTGAATCTTTGTGGGCTGAGACCTTTGCGGGCAGGTGTGTGATTTTAGCTTCTACACACTCAGGCAGCGCCTTTATTTGGAGAGTGGCATTTAATCTATTGTAACTGTTTTGTACGAACCCACATGTTTATTTGTAGATATGTCCGCGGCCATGCACAAAAGATGCTCGGTGGCAGCGCGCACAAAGGCTGTTTCCACAGGGCGATCTGCGGAAGCGCAGCAGTGAGCAGCAGAAACCGCAACGGAACAATGGGTAGACTCCCAGGACGCGAGGCGCGGTCGGTGGCCGGCCGGGGTCCTGTCTTGTCCTCAGGGGTATTCAGGCTTGGGCGTCCACGGCACCACCCAGGTGGCCCAGAGATGGGACAGAGAGGCACTCAGGTCTGGGAGCGACTCCTGTGCGCCGCCCTCACGAGCGGGGCTGCGGGGTCCCCGGAAAGGGGCCCTCGAGCGCGCGGGACAGGGCGCCGAGCGCGCACAAGGCCGGCCCGGGCAGCAGCTGCGAGCTGCGGGCGCCAGCAGGACACCGGGCGGCCGTCCCCTCCCGCCGCGCCTCCCCTCCCCCGCGCCTGGCAGCGCCCGGAGGCCGGGCAGGGCGGCGGGCGCGGCGCCGACGCAGCGCGGGCGGGCGGGCGCTCGGAGCCCGCACCAGAGGCCCCGGCGGCCTGCGCGCTCCCCGCCGCCGCGCGCGTCACACAGGCGCGCTCGTCCCCGCCCAGGTCGGGCCGAGCCGCGAGCGGGAGCCCGAGCCGCAGCCGGAGCCGGAGCGGGAGCCGGAGCCGGAGCAGGAGCCGGAGCCCGAGCCGAGCCCGAGCCGGAGCCGGGCGGTGCGCAGCCCGCGGGCCCCGCCTCCCCGCCCCGCGCGCCCGCCCTGCGCCGCCGCTGCCGCTGCCGCTTCCAGTCAGCGCCCGACATGGCCGGAGCGCCGCGGCGCTGAGTCCGCGCCCCCTACCGCAGCGCCGGCCCGGCCCGCGCCCCCTACCGCGGCGCCGGCATGTGGGGCGCCCCGGACGACAGCTCCGTGCGGGTGGCCGTCAGGTGAGCGGGCCGGGGCCGGGGCCGGGGCCGGGGAGGCGCCTCGGGTCGGCCTCGGGGCCGCTGCGGCGGCGGGCGGCGGCGGGCGGCGGCGGCTCGCAGGTCCGTGGGCGCTGCCCGCCGTGCGCCCGGCCCGGCCCGGCCCGGGGCTGCGACAAAGCGGCGGCGCGGCGCGGCGCGCGCCCTCTCGGGGCTGCGGGGCACGGGGACCGGTGGGCGGCGGGCGTGGGGTGGACCGGACGCGGGGGTGCGGCGGGGACGCCCGAGAGGGGCCGGCGGGCGGGCGCGGGTCGCGGTCGCCGCCGCCCCCGCCGCCCCCGCCGCCTTCGTCCAGCCGGGCGTGAGCTCTGACTGTCGCTCCTGGAAAATTGCAGCCTGGGCGCCCCGTGTAGGGAATTAATGGAGCGTTCATCTTTCCTCGTTGAGCAAGTGCATGGCCTTCGCAGCGCGAACAGTCTACCTTTCATTCATTCCTTTTTTATTTTTACTTTAAAGGTTATAAAAATAATCGGTCCCCCAAGACCTTTACTGCCGTCTGTAGGCTTTCTAGAAATACATGTTAAAATTCCTATGGTGAGAGTGTTTCTCTAGTTATTATTTTACTTACATTTCTTTTTTTTTTTTTTTTTTTCTGTTGCCAAATCATGACGAGGTATGGAAGTGACAATTATATGTGCTTTGTATCTTTGATCAGTTTAAATGTTATAATGAATTTGAAAGATTCTCCAGTCCTAAGACGAATAAATTAACACCCTCAGAGGTGACAGCTTTATGATTGTTCAGAATCACCTGTTACAAAGATTAAAGGCTTTAATTTGCCTTTTTTATTATTCCAGTTTTTTTTTTTTTGTGTCTGTTGTTAGATTAGTTTCTCAGATTCACTGTCATTACCTTTCTTTGGGCCTTAGAGTTGTGTGTTAATGACTATCCCGGGACAGGGGGAGAGAAGAGGGACCCCACCCCCATGAAACTAAGTGAGAGGCAGTTTTCATTTGTTTTTGTTTTTTCTCTCCATTCTGTTTGAGAATGGGTTTTGCTGTGTAGTCCAGGTTGACCTGGAACTCTTTATCCTCCTGCCTCAGCCTCCTGAGTGCTGGGGTTACAGGTGTACCACCTGGTAAAAGGCGGTTTTGTTAGCAGATTTGATCATGGAACGTGAAGGCAGAGGGTAGCATAGTTACGAAAACAGCAAGATTCGTCTTCCGGAGAAGCCACTTTCAGAGACTGAGATTTAGGACAGTTTGTCGATCATTATGTTAAATCTGCTACTGTTTCCAGTGGAAGTGAGTACAGATGGATGGATGAATCTCAGGTGATATTTACTAATAAGTATCACGCAATATATAAAAATGGACAAATCTTTTTCCTTACCCTTCTCTATCCCCCCTCCCCTTTTCCCCCTCCTCTTCCTTCCTAGTGGTGCTGAAGATCAAACTTAAGGCCTCCTATGAACCTGCCAAGTGCTCTACCACTGAGCTACATCCCTAGCCCTTACATTTACTTTTGTTATGCCTCTTGGAACTTTTAAGGTGAATGAATATGGGTCTGATTTGGGGGTAAAGACTTTGTAGAAGCTTTGACAGAACCTAGTAAGCCATATTGAGGACTCAATTTGTTGCAGTTGTGGATTATTTTCATTGAACACATTGTTCTGGGCTGGGCTGGGCTGGGCTGGGGAGATAGCTCAGCAGCATAAGCACCTGCCTGGCAAGCACAAGGTTCAATTCCTGGTACAAAATCAATCAATCAATCAATCTATCTATCTCAATGAATGCATTGTTCTTTGGCCTGAATAGAGTTGCTTTCTGTACTTATAGGATGAAAGAACTGTGTTTTATATAGAATTTTAGAATTTATGTCGATTGGCTATAGAATGTTCATTTGTAACAAGTAGTTATTGAGCATAGATCCCATCTCTGTTATGATTTCTGAGCTAAAAATAGTAGTAATTATTACATGTAAGTAAGTACCTGAATCAGAACTTTGTAAGATGGTTTGTATTACAAAAATCACTTCTCACAAACATCTGGGATTTAAGCCTTATTAATTTAAAGCCCATCTGAAGGGGGACAGAAAGGTTAATTATGCTGCCCAAATTAATGGCAGAAGCATGGCCCCAACCTAGGGAAGCCCAAGTTCTTAAACATTAACCCAGTGTGGGTGAGAGGTGAAAACGTGCTTTGTGAAGCTTTATTTAGGTTAAGGTCAGCTGTTGCTTCCTGGGTCCAGTGCTGGCTCAGTTACAAATCCGTACCTTTCATAGATTATTCATATCCTGACATTGTTGGATATGGTAGGATGCAGAAAATGGGGACCTGAACTTAAATCAACTGCAGTATTTCTTCAGGTCATCTAAAATATTCTCTCAGAATTTTTCCAGTGGCTTCTTCTCCTATCTTTCACTTTGTGGCAGGCCTTGCCAGCAGGAAAAATAAACTAGCAACAAATTTTAAATCATGCTGCAAATCAGCAGAGGTACTTGAACTGCCTTTCCCTCAATGGATAATGTAATAATGGATGGTACAGAGTGGACTGCAATTGTGGGAATCACAGGGCATCAGTGAGGTGCTGTGTTTCACAAGTATGGATCTGCTTTTTTCACTTACAAAGTTTCAGTGAAATCTAAAGATTTCCTGGTGAAAATTGTGTTAAAATTGACAAGTGCTGTGAAACTAATATAGTATATATCCTGGATTTCAAAGGCTTAGACAAAGTGAATGTAATTGTTTGAATAACCTTTAACTGATTAAATTTTAAAATGATAATATATTGATTACATTGAGTGAAGTAAATATTGAATTAGTTTCATCTACTGTTTTCCTCCTAAAAAATAGGACTAAAAATGCAAGGAAGAATAAAACAGGGCACAGAAAAGGGAGCATAGGTTAACCACACACTTACGAAAGTGTGTGGCATACCGTACTGGATGCCTGTTTTTGAGTGGACACACAAATACACTAATGCATGCGTATAATGTATGAAATAGCATTATATATATATATATTTCATTATATATAATGAAATAGCAGCAGTACTTTTCCTTCAAGATGCATGAAGGTGCATTGATTATGCATTAATTAATAATTATTATTGATTATCAGTATGGTAGCTGATTTGAATTAATATCTTAAGTATCGCCGGGCGTAGTGGCGCATGCCTGTAATCCCAGCACCTGAGAGGCTGAGGCAGGAGGATTGTTTGAGGCTGAAGACCAGCTTGAGCTACAAAGTGAGCTTAAGGCCATCCTGAACTGCATAGTGAGACCCTGTCTCAAAAAGACATTAAAAAAAAAATCACAATGGAGTATAGTATCTATTCTTTTTTTAATTTTTTTTGGTGGAACTGGGAATTGAACTCAGGCCCTTGCACTTGCCAGGGAAGTGCTTCTTCTACTGAGTCATCTTCCCGGCCTCATAGTGTATATTCTTATTATCGAAGTAGTACACTGAAGTGAACTATTCAGTTAACTGATGATAAAGCCAGTTCAACATTTAGAATCCTGAATTAAGAAATGAGCTGTTGTTCCCTTTTCTCTGAATGTTGATTAAAGAAGTTTGTAACTTTCTTTTTGAGAACCTTCAGAACTGGTTAAAAATGCAGATGCAGAACTTCCAGATGTGCTTGTCATCATGTGTGATGCCTCAGGTGCCTTTGCCTGGCTGTGGCCCAGCCCCAAAGACCGCTGACAGCCAGTTTGGACTGGTGTACAGTGTGCTGTAAAGGTGCTTCTATTTGCTGTGTTTTCAGCTTACAGAAACACTTCCAAGAGGTGGCATTGCTCAGAAGACTTCAGAGCATGTCAGACAGTCCGCTTTAGGACAGCTTCTGGCTTGTTACTGGCAGTGACTTGTCATGTGGCCATCTAGTACCCCACCCCAAGTGACAGCCTAAAACTCTGAAGAGTTCTCAGATCTTTCTGTTGTCCATTACATGTGATTTTTTTCTTTTAAATTTGTTTATTTATTTGATACAGTGTCTTGTTTTACAGTTCAAGGTCTTAATGATCCTCTTATTTCAGCCTCCCCAACTCTGGGATTACAAGTGTGTCCCATGCCCTTTCAGGGCCAGTGTGGCATGCCTGGGGTTCAGGGGCTGGCATGGCATGTGGTACCAGGAATTGAACTTGGGAGTCCTTGTGCTTGCCTAGACCACCGAGCACTCTCCCTGCCTCCTACATGTCGTTTTTATTGTATGTCAACTGGTTGGTACTAATGATGTGTCTGTATTGATTGGAAGGAACTGTTTTGACAGCTGTAGTGTGACTTTTCCAATAATATATTTATTTTAGCTATGATTATTATTGAAAAAGAAACATTCAGCGTATTATGATCTTTTTCCCCTTCTAAATTTTAGTCCAATGTTTTACTTACATTAAAATCCTGTGAGGCAGCTGAGACAGTAACTATCTTTATTTTACAGAGGAAAAAGTGAGTCTATAAGCCACTAGGTTCCCTCTTCAAGGCTTCTCAGCTAGTAGGTATGAGAGGTGGAGCTCAGTTCCAGGTTTCTGCTATTTTTGGGATCTTCAGCATATTTGCAAATGTTGTAAAACATTTTCATTTACTAATTTCAGTGTAATGAGGGTTTCTAAGGCTGACACACTAATATAGGGATGCAGTAAGTTACTTGAAGCAGCTTAATGTTTAGACAACATGGTAGCAAAGGATCAACATTTGGGTAACATTTATTTTATGGAAACAGATGGTTATTTGGTGCTCATTTATTTGTTTATCCCTTCTGTTAGGCAACAAATACTTAAGTGTCCTTTACTTACAGGACATCTTCCTACCACAGCACAGGTGGTATACCTGGTCCTCTGCTTCCATAGAGCTTAGACCTAGCAGGGCACAGCCCTTTCATGTACAAAATGTGTTGAAACTAACATGAAATAGAACCAAATGCACAAACTACAAATGCATAACAGTTGTTGTAGTTGAGTTTTAAATTTCTTGATTTTATTTATTTATTTATTTATTTTTGTGGTACCAAGGATTGAACTTGGGACCTTGCACTGCCAGACAGGTGCTTGTGCTGCTGAGCTATCTCCTTGGCTCTATTTAGTTTATTTCTTAGCAGCATTTTAAGTTCATATTTTTCTTAGAAACAATGACTATAAAATGTATGTCTGCTTCCAAATATATTTCATATAAAAATATTGAACTCCAAGGCCTGCTCAATAGGAAGATATTATTTAGATTTGGTCCTTCCTGACACAGGATTTCTGCCTTGCTTAGCATTTGGCCTACAACATAATAGAAGTGAAAGAGCGGGCTCTCAAGAGGGAGCAGAGGAGGCGAATTGAAAGTCTACAAAGTTATTTCGTTTTTAAAGCATAACCTGATTTTTTTCAATATGTATTAGTATCTTATAAAACATGGCAGGCCCTTTGTGATTTGGAATTGTATGAAATTTAAAGTTTCATTTTTAATTATTACTGTCCCTTGAGCTCTTGTCATCTTACCTGCTAACTGGTTAATATTTTAATGCATAATGATGGGGTAGTATATGATGTACTAGAAAATCCAGTTCAGTGAAGCCATGAAAGCAGGAATTATCTTAGCAGCTAATACTGTAATCTGCTAGTTCTTTCAATTGTCATCAATTTTTCCTGAAAGATGTTGACTTGGAATGTTCATTATATGGAATGTTTCCCTCAAGACAAGTTATAACTTACCTGAGAGGCTCTGGCTCAGAAATGCTTATTTTTTTGTCAATGTCAGACATGACCTGACATTATCTGAGTCTCAGATTAGAAAGAAAGCACATCAGTGAAAATGAATGCCAGGCAATGCGTAGTATTTGTATGATAATGTTATTATTAGAATAGTTTAAATGAGAACCTCAAATTTGTTTATTGTTATTTTCAATATTTCCTGCAGGAAAGGGGATTTATGAATTCTTTCATCATGGTTCCCCAGGGGATTAACTATTTAATCTTCTCAGAGTGTTAAAATAGTTTTCTAATTGTTCAGGCTTTGTTTGAAGGCAGTGGCAGACCAGCTGAAGGGGACTATTTTTATGACACTCTGTAATTATTATGAGGTTTTTCTGGATGTTTAAGAGTTATAGCTGAGGTCCCTTTTCTCTTTGTCTTTTTGGAATTAGTAAAATCTTGTACATTAAGCATAACTTTTAACATCTTTAAAATTATTGGCCAAAAAAAAAAAGTTTTAAAACGGAAATGGACCTTGACAGAACTAGTTTGTCAAAGTTGTGACAGTAGAGGCCAGAGAAGGACAAGAAGTGCTTCGGGTCACACAACCAGCAGCTCCAGTCTTCTGTGGGTGAGTGCTTTAGATTCTCCAGGACCTTATGATTTGCTAGCAGATATCCCAGAAGTAAAGTATCTTCTTACAGTAACAGGAAACAAAGCACTAATGTTAATCCCGTAAGCATACATTATGAAACTTTAATTTGACAGCGAGATGATTCTCCCACCCTCATTGCCCATTAGTTTGGCTTTATGAAAGGCTCAGTTCTGGAAATTATACCAGTAATTCTAATAAGGACCTTGAGTAGGAGGGAAAGACCTAGGGATGGAGTCCCAGGTCTTCATTTTGAGGTTTCTGATAGATTAAAACATGAAGAAATGTCAGAACTGAGTTATAAGAACAGTGTAAACTATTTCTAATATTTCTACATAGTAGGTTAATACTTTAGGAACAGACAGGAATGTGACTTCTACCACAGCAACCATTGAAGAACAGTAGCCATAGCCTCTGCCATCCCATGTCTGTGGGTCTCAACAAGGGTCACAAAGTGCCTAATAATGTGAGCAAACTGAGGTATAGCCGCTGTTGCGAACGCCTCACCAAACACACCCAAGTTTGTACAGGACACAATCTGGGAGGTGTGCGGCTTCGCCCCCTAAGAGCAGCGTGCCATGGAGCTGCTCAAGATCTCCAAGGACAAGCACACCTTTCGAGTTCATCAAAAATAGAGTGGGGATGTACGTCCGCGAAGATAAAGTGTGAGGAGCTGAGCAACGTGCTGGCTGAACAGAACAACAGGAATGTAGGTTGTGACAGTAATGTATTTCGTTTCCTGGTGCAGGGGGATGAAACCAGGGCTTTATGTATGATAGGCAAGTGCTCTACCATGGAGCTAGAATCCCATCCTTCACATAAATTCAACTTGTAAGTCTAATTATGCAATTATTTTGGCAAATAAATATAAGGTTTGTATCTATGTGTGTGTGCTTGTGCACCTAGGCATTCTAGGCTTGGGACATAGCCACCTTTACCTTGGTTCTCAGCTTTTTTTTCCAGTTCCGGTAAAATGAAGGATCATAGCCCATTTCAGTAGTCTCATTACAGGGAAGGAGGCTGGAGACTGGGTTGGGTGAGCCTCATGGACAGAAATCTGAAAGTAGACATCTCAGTGGTTTCTTTCTTTCTTTCTTTTTTTTTTTTAAATCAACTTGTGTCTTCCTTCACTGGGTATGTCCTTTGTAAGCTTTTTAGCACATCTCAGCCTTTGTTGTTATTTCAGAAGAAAATGAACAATGTAACAGAGAAGTATGCAACATTTTGATTGTAACATAGGCCTGCCCTCCAAAAAGTATCCTAAACTACGTCTCTGTGCAAAGCCATTGTGTATTTTCTGCAGAGCAAATCCTCCTTTGGGAAGGTATAGTAGTCCTTCCTTACGTGATTCTTCTCTGCTCCCTCTAAAATAGAATATTGAATACTTTTTCAAAAAAGAAAGTGACAATATATTGACAGAGTACCTTATTCGGCTGTAGAAGGGAAGCAGGTACATAGCTCCCTGTCCTCAGGTGTCACTCAGGATGCAGTCTGTGTGCTCCATTTACTGAATGTTCCTTTGTGGTTGTAGAAGAGTGAAGATTGTGGGACCCCAGGGGATGGGAGATCCAGGACAGGTGTCAGTAAATTCCTCACTGTTTGGATCTCTTAGTGTGTAGTAAGAGTGTGGTTTTTTGAAATTGGATTTGATGTTATTCTCAACTTTGGAGAGCTGTAGCTGTTACTTAGGCAGGATAGTTTCTCTGAATGTGATTGCTGAGCTACACTTTTCTCAGTAATGCTCACATTCTTTGACACAGCTACAAGTTAGTTAGGAGTTGTTCTGAGTAAGTGATATGGTCAGCCAGTGGGAACAATATGTCTTGGAGAGAATTGAGCAATGGTTATTATGATGGGTTACATTGATCACAAGGTTTACGAGTATGCAACAGGCCATCTTTACCCTCAGTTGTATATCTAACTTTTTATTTTGGAGTTAGACTTCATTTACTGCATGATATCATTGAATTTGGACTGGGTCCTGGGATGGTACAAGCTGGAGGGCTGTTGAGGGTGAAGTGGTACACAGTACAAATGAACAGTAGATGGTTAGAAAACTGGTGTAGTCTGGGTTATCACCCATGATAAACTTGGTGCTGGCTTCGTAGTTCTTTATCTACCTAAGTGTGCTTGGGAAAGGATCAAAAGAAAAAAAACATGTGAAAGCCGGGCGTGGTGGCGCAGGCCTGTAATCCCAGCACTCGGGAGGCTGAGGCAGGAGGATTGTTGTGAGTTCGAGACCAGCCTGAGCTACAAAGTGAGCTTAAGGCCAGCCTGAGCTGCATAGTGAGACCCTGCCTCAAAAAAAAAAAAAAAAAAAAAAAAAAAAAAAAAAAAAAAAAAAAAAAAAAAAAAAAAAAA
>PVKA01019337.1:0-42206 GCA_004027165.1 Ctenomys sociabilis
TTTTTTTTTTTTTTTTTTTTTTTTTTTTTTTTTTTTTTTTACTTGTGTTGATGTTATTTGGTGTTCTGTATGCTTTGGGGACATGAATGTTGGATTGTTTCCTCATATTTGGAAAGTTTTCTGCAGTTATTTCTCCCCAAATACTTTTTATGTCATTTGTATTGACTCCTTCATTCTCATTGATACCAATCAACCTCACATTGTTCATCCTGGTGTTATGTTGCAGGTGATGAATTATTTTTTCCTGCATTGTTGTGGTTTTTAAGAGATCCTTTTTCAACTTTTCACTAGCTGCACCAGCGTCTTCAAGATCTGAAAATCTGTCTTTGTTTTCACTCAAATGGTTTTGTAGACTCATGACTGATATGTTTAATTCTTCTACATCTCTTTGAATCTGTTTCATGCATTCTATTTTTTTCTGTATTCCTCATTCCAGGAATCTGTCATATTTTTGATCTCCTCTATTTTTTTTTTATCCGTGTCTTCTTTAGAGGTAGTTATTAATTCTTTCCTGCCGAGTTTCTTACAAGTTGGGTTTCCTTTATATATTTCTGGACTTGTTTCTGTATTTCAGATGCTGTGATTTCAAATAATTATTTTCATTTCAAAGAATTCTTTTTTGATTTCATAAATTATTTCTGCTTTGATTTCCTCATGACCTTTCGGCTGTTGTTTCTTTGCTTCAGATGCTGTTAACTCATACATTTCAGCTGGAATAATTCTCTCTGCACTTGTTTTCAGCATTTGTTTTCCCCCATATGTTTCTGGATTTGATTTTTTATTTCAGGTGCTATGTATTCAAGTATTTCTTTTTTTATTTCAGGAATTAATTTTCGTCTGATTTCCTCTATACCTTTCTGTTGTTGTTCCTTTGCTTCTGTATCTGTTAATTCATTTAATTCAGCTGAGCTAGTTTCCTCTGCACTTACTGGTGGACTCAAGGCCTGAGATTGCATTTTTCTCCTTGTCTTTGTCATTTTGTATGCTAGTGATATCTCCACTTTAGTGTAGAGCTTTTGTGTAGCTATAACCTTAGCGTAATGAGATTGGGGGGCCTGTCTATTAAGTTTGAGATTATCCTGTTATATCTGGCCTGGGTCTATCTGCTGTGTTCAGGTTCTTTTTAGTGCAGCTCCACTGGTTTCCCCTCTGTTGGTTCTCTGGTCAGACGAGCATGAACCAAACAGGGATGCAGAGCGAGTACTGAAAATTCCCACTATTTTGACTGTTCGCTCTCTAAGTGGGCAGGCCTGGGCTTTAGTGGGTCTGCTGGGCTCCTAAAAGAATAGTGGATGTTCTTATTCACTGGGTAGATTTTTCTGGAGTCTCCCTAGCTGTGTTGGGTCCAGGGCCAAGGGCTGGATCTCGAGAAGGCTGGGAAAGGTCCCTCAGTTGCAGCTGGCTTGGAGCTCTCACTCACAGGCTGAGCTGCACTGGGTCTGTTAAAGGTATTGTTTCTCTTATTTCCCTCTCAGTGTGTTTGTTATCTGTGTAGAGAAATGTTGCTCTCTTTAGGGTATTGACTTTGTATCCTGTTCTGTGACTGAATTTCTGTATCAATTCTAGTATCTTGCTAGAATTTTTGGGTCTTCCAAGTAAAGCATTGTATTATCTGCAAATAATAATAACGTAACTTCTTTACCTGTTCTTATTCCTTTTATTTATCCTTCTTGTCTAATGGCTCAAGCTAATGATTCCAGAACTATATTGAGTAGGAGTGTTCATAGAGGACTTCCTTGTCTTGTGCCAGATCTAAAAGTAAAATATTTTGGTTTTTCCCTGTTTACAATTATATTTGCCATTGGGTTGTCATAGATGGCTTTTATCAAAATGAAATAGAGGCCTTCTATTTCAATTTTCTGTAGGACTTTGATCATGAATGAGTGTTGGACTTTGTGAAAAGACTTTTCTACATCAAATGAGATGATCATGTAGTTTTTAATTTTCATTGTATTGATATAGTGTATTATATTTATAGATTTTCAAATATTGAACCATCATTGCATCCCTGGGATGAATCCTACCTGGTCATGGTGTATGATCTTCTTGATGATTGGCTGTATTCTATTTGCTAGGATTTTATTGAGGATTTTTGCATCTATGTTCATGAGGGAGATTGGCCTGTAGTTCTCTTCTTTGGTTGTGTCTTTCCCTGATTTTGGCCAGAAGGTATTTTTTTTTTTTGCCAGAACTGGGGATTGAACTCAGGGCCTTGTGCTTACCAGGGAAGCACTTATCACCCTGAGCCATCTCCTCGGCCCACTTTCCCTGGTTTTGGAATCAGTATAATACTTGACCACAGAAATGATTTTTGTTTCATTTTCAATTTCATTGAAGAGTTTGAGGAGTATAGGATTATATCTTCTGTGAGTTTTTTTGTAGAATTTAGCTGTGAATCCATGAGGACCTGGACTTTTCTTTGTTGACAAGCTTCTGATTACATTTCCTATTTCATTTGTTGTTATTGGGTTATTGACAGTTGTTATATTTTCTAGATTTAGTTTTGGTACTTTGTGCCTTTCTAGGAATTTCCCCATTTTGGCTGTGTCTTGTATTCTGTGAGCATAAAGGTTCTCAAAGTTAGCTTTTGATAATCTTCTGAATTTTCCCTGTGTCTGTGGTTACACACTTTTCATTCCTTATTCCTTGTATTTGAATTTTTTCATTTCTCTTTTTGATGAGATTATCTAGGGCCTTATCAATTTTATTCAGTCTTTCTAAGAACCAGCTTTTTGATTTGTTAATTCTTTGAACTTTTTCTTCATCTCAATTGAATTGTTTTCTGCTGTAATCTTTAGTATTCTTTCCCATCTTTGAGCTAAGAGTTTGTTTGCTTTTCATTTTCTTGATGTCAAAGGTGCAGCTTTGGGGTGTTTATTTGTTCCCATTCTGTTTTCCTCACGTGTGATTTCACAGATATGAATTTTCCTCTGAGAACTGCTTTCGTCACATCCCACAAATTCTAATAAATTGTGGTTCTATTTTCATTAATTTTAGATATTGTTGAATTTCTTGTTTTATTTTATCTTTGACCCATTGATTGCTGAGTTGGGTTTTGTTTAATTTACATATATTTCGGGTTTTTTTTCTGGTGTCTTTTGTTGTATATTTCCAGTTTCTTTGCAGTGTGGTCAGATAATATGCATGGGATAATTTGTCTTATCTTTCATATATTTAAGCATGACCAATGGAACAATATGTGGTCTATTTTAGAAAATAGGCAATTTGCAGGTGAAGAAAATCTTTATTCAGTTATGGTTGGATGGAACACCCTGTATATGTTCACTAGATCCATTTGTTCTAAGCTCTTGTTCAGTTCTTTGCTAATTTTTAAAATTTTTTATTAATTTTTTAATTTTTATTTTATTAAACTACAAATATCAATGAGATAGTTTTAGGATACCTTGACAAGATGGATTTGATAAATTAATACATTGAAAACTGTTTTCATAATGTTTTGTTATCTTCTTTGCTAATTTTTTGTCTGGTTGACCTATGTTTTTGGGATAAGTGGGTGTTAATGTCTCCTGTTAATATTGTGGTCTTGGATATTAGATTTTTCATGTCCATTAAGATTTGTGTTATATATTTGGGTGATTTCCTGTTTGGTGTATACATATTTATGATTTTTACCTCTTCCTTTTGAATTTTTCCCCTAACCAGTATATAATGGCCTTTTTTATTTCATTTAATCATTCTTGGTTTGAAGTTGAGATTTTCTGAAAACAGTATTGCTATCCCTGCTTCTTTAGAAGTGCTGAGGCATGTAATATTGTTTTCCATCCTTTTATTTTCATCCTATGAATTTCTTTATGAGTTAATTGTGTTTCTTGCATATAGCATATTGTTCGATTTTGTTTTCTAATCTACTATGCCAGTCTATTTCTCTTAATTGGTTAATTGAGTCTTTTTATATTGATGGTAGTAATTGAGATGTATTGACATGTTATTTACCTGCTGTTGTTTACTCCTTTGTATCCTGTGTTTAATTTTTTGCCCTGTTTAGCTACTTCCTTCTGTTCTCATTGGTAGAATTCTGATCTTTTTGGTCCCTCCCTAGAACATCTTTCAGTAGTCTGTGTAAGTTTGCCTTTGTCATCATGAAATTCTTTAGTTTTTCTTTGTCATGGAAGTATTTCACTTCTCTATCAAACTTGAGAGTTTGGCACAGTAGAATAGCATAGGTCAGCATGTATTTTCATATAGGACTAGAAGTACTCTGCTCCATGCTCTTCTTGCAAAACCAAATACAAGCAAAGCTTTGTCAACTGAAGTAACACTGTAATTTTGCTCTTGCTATTGTATGTATAGGAGAAGTACAATTTAAGAAAATGTGTCTAGTTGTCCACGTGACATGAGGTGTATTGTAATGGTTATCTGTACTATTAACTTGAAGAATAACACAGTTGCATTTGTATGATTATGTTGCTTAAGAAAGAATACCACACTGAGTGTAGGTGGCATCAATCAATAGGCTTGTAGAAAGAAAGGAAGAAATGAAATTATCTTATTCCCAAATGACATATTTCTCTACAGAGAAGACCCCAAAAACTATATTAAAAGACTTGTAGAATTAATAAGCAAATTAAATAATGTAGCAGGATACAAAGTCAATATTAAAATATCAATAGCATTTCTGTCACAAACAAAAGGTATAATAATAAAGAAATTAGGGAAACCATGCCTTTCACAATAGTATCTAAAAAATGAAATATGTATAAATAAATCTAACAATGATCTCTTTTTTCAGAGTACTATAATTTCACTATGTAAACCTATTTTTGTTTGTATATACTACATTGATGTGATATTGATGTATAGTAGTATACTACACTCGTGAATTTTCATAGTTTTTACTTGTGGAAATATTGAACCTCAGTAACATATTGCACTTAATATTGGTGTATACTCCTTTCAATGTACAGTTAGTTGAATTTGGTTTAATAGTGTTTTATGGAGAAATTTTTAAGTCTGTATCAACAAATAGACATTGCAGTGTAGTTTTGCTGTTTTGTCATTTTGACTTTGATAGCAGATATAGATTGCCAACTGGTGGTCAACTTGTTACACCCAGCAGAAATGAACTAGTGTGGTGCTAGGTATAGGAGGTCCATTTGAGGATTATTGCCGGCAGTATAAGAGGTCGAGGCTGCTGGAAGCTGGGGGAGTGTGTTAGGGAGGCTGTTTGGAGAAGCTGTTGGGGAGCTATTGGAAGCTGCTGGTTCTCATGGGTTATTCTGCTTGGTGACCTTGTCATACTGTGTTTCTCAGTGAAGTTGGCTGTTCTTGTCAGAGGAAGGGCTTGGGACCTTATTGTCACTGAGGATGGCTGAAGTTCACTTTGGGGAGCTCTGGTCTTCACGTTGAGCATCACTTCCTGACTCTGGAGGTCAAGATGGTGCACTACTCAGTCTTTCGAAGAAGCTTGTCTTGTTGTCTTTCCTGACAGGAACTTGGCTTCTCTCATCATCAGAGGAGTTCAGTATTGTACTGTTTCTGAGGATGGCTGTGATACTTTTGTGGGAGCTCTGGTTATTACTTTGATCATTGCTTCCTGGCTGTAATTCAGAGCTGTCAGTTTGCTACCACAGATCCTTCATCCCACTACAGCAAACCTTTTAGCTTCTACCACTGACCTTTGGGCCTTTTAAGTGCAGATCCACTAAAGACTACATGACACTGTCATGGGCTCTAGGCCTCCAAGTGGACTTGTAGGAGACATTGTTATGTGCTCTAGGTTTTCAAATGGACTTATACAAGATATTAAGCTCTAGGCCCTAAGCTGGATTCTTTGGTCTTTAGTGTGTGGACAGATTTCCTGCACTTTTCGTATATGATTTTTTGGTGATTATAAAATAATCTTATAAAATGTGTCCTGTATTATATTGTTCCCCTAGTAAAATCCAAAAAAAAAAATGACAGCAGGATAATGTTGAGATCATAAGATCACTCATTAAGTATTTATCAGTCATTTGGGAATATTTTCAGGAGAAGTGGTATTCTTTTTTATAGCTTTGCTATAATCTCTACTTAAGTCATTTGGTACTGGGTTTCTATTTGTTGGGTGAGTTTTGATTGCTGATTCAAACTTGTCATATATAGATTTTCATCATTTAGTGCTTTTTTATTGTTTGCTTCTAGGAATGTGTCCATATCTACATGCTACAGAACTTGTTTACATATATTTGTTTATAATATTCCCGTCTCATCATTTTCATTTTTATGAGATCAATTGTAATGTCCTCATCATCAATGATTTTAATTTTATCTTTTCATCCCTTTTTTAATCAAATTAGGGATTTATCAATGTTGTTTATCTTATCAGGAAACAAAACTTAGTTTTGTTGATTCTATTATGTGCATCACTCATCTCTGCTGTTATTCTTTTTCCTATCTTTACAATTACATCTATAGTAAACTTATATAGTAAAGTAAACTCAGAATATTGATTTGGGATTTTTATTTTTAAGTATGTATTAAAACACACAGCATTAAGAAATACATTCTTAAAATATGAATGTATTTTAATTGGGATTACATTGACTCTACAAAAATTTTGGGAGTATGGCATTTGCACAATGTTGGTTCTTCCTATCCAGGAACAAGGAGTATCTTTCCTTTTTCTGAAATCCTCTTTAATCATTTTTCTCAAAGTACTCTAATTTTAACTGTATAAATCTTTAACTTCCTTTGTGATATTGATTCCTAAGTATAACTTTTTTTGAATGCTATTGTGATAGGCGTGGTTTCCCTTATTTCTCTGTTGGTGTATTTGTTTTTGTTGAATAAACATGCTAATGATTTTTCAGGGTTGACTTTGTATCCTGCTACATTAATGAATTTGTTTATTGAATCTACATGTCTCTTGGTGGAATTTTTGGGGTAGTCTATGCAGAGTATCATATCATCTGAAAATAATGATAATTTTCACTTTTTTTCCAATCATTATTCTTTTTATTCATCTCTCTTGTGTAATTATTCTGGCTAATATTTTCAGAACTATATTCAATAGAAGTGGAGACAGTGCACAACCCTGTCTTGTTCCTGATTTTAAAGTGAATGTTTTCAGTTTTTGTCCATTTAGTATGATGTTGTCTCTTGGTTTCTCAAAGATGTCTTTTTATTAGGTTGAGAAATAGACAATCTATTCTGATTTTATGTAGGATTTTTTTTTTATGTATTTAGTACAGGATCTACAGGGTCTCAAGACACAGATCAGACTCATAGTGATTTTCCTGCTTTCAGCCTCCCAAGTGCTAGGATTACAGGTGTGTGCCACCACGCCCAGTTTTAGCCTCCGTTCCACTGCACCCCAGGGGCAGTGCTTGCACAGAATGCTGGGGATTGGACCCTGGTCCCTGCATCTGTCTAAGCAGATGATTTAATTTACTGAGCTATCTGGCTGGCCCTTTCTGTAGGGTTTTAACGTGGGTAAGTGTTGGACTTTGTTAAAAGTTTTTCTTCATCTCTTGTGGATTTATCTTTGGATCTATGGATGTTGTGTGTTACAGTTATAGACTTCTATATGTTGAATAATTCCTGAATTCCTGGGATGAATCCTACTTGGTCATGATGTATAATCTTCCAGACAATTTTCTGCATTCTGTTTGCTAGTTTATTATGGAATGTTTTCGAATCAATGTTCGTTAGAGAGATTGGCCTGTAGTTCCCTTTTTTAGTTGGATCATTCTCTGGATTTGGTATCAGAATAATGTTTGCCTGCAGGAATAAGTTTGGGAAAATTTTTTCCCTTTCAGTTTCATTGAAGATTTTGAGAAAAGTTGGCATTAATTCTTCTCAAAATTACTTATAGAATTCAGATGTGAATCAATAAGGACCTGGATTTTCCGTAGTTGGTAGGATTTTCATTACATTTTCAACTTCATTTCATGTTATTGTGCTATTCATAGTTTGTATAACTTTTTCACTCAGCTTTGATAATTCACATATATCCAGAAAACTGTCTGTTTCTTCTGTGCTTTCCATCCCATGAGAATAAAGATTTTAGAATTAGGTTCTGATGATCTTCTGAATTTCTCTAGCATATGTATTGATTTTGCCCTTTTTGTTTCTTATTGCATGAACATAGTTTTTGGCTTTCCTTTTTTTCATAAGATTTGCTATGAGTTTATCCATCTTATTTACTGTTTCAAGAGCCCACTCATTGATTCCTTTATTTTTGTATTGTCTTCTTCATCTCTGTTTCATTCATTTCTGCTTTTATCTTTATAATTTCCTGCCCTTTTTGGGCTTTGGGCTTGACTTGTTCTTGTTTTTCTAGGAGCTTGCAGTGCAGGATAAAATAATTTTTGGGGTTCATTCTGTTTTCCTAAGATGTAAAATTTGCCGCTATATATTTACCTCTTAAGATAGCTAAGATAGCTTCTACTGTATCCCACAGGTTTTGATAAGTTGTATTTTCATTTGATTGCAAATATTTTTAATTTTTTTCTTTAATTTCATCTGTGACCCACTGGTTCAAGATGTTTGTGGTGTTTTTCTGGTTTCTTTTGTCAATAATTTCCAGTTTCATTGCATTGTGATTAGATAGTATACATGTGATAATTTCAATTTCTTTGTATTTACTTAAGCATGTTCTGTGTACTAGTACATGTTCTATTTTAGAGACTATTCCATGTAGAGCCAAGAAGAATGTGTATTCTGCCTTTGCTGGTGCAACACTCTGTCAAGGTCTACTATGTACCTTTCTTCACTAGTTTGGCTTGGTTCTGTTATTTCTCTGCTGATATTTTGTCTAGTTAGTCTATCTCTTTGTGACAGTGGCAAAGTCCTACAATACAATTATATTAATTGCTCACTTGATTTTTCATGTGTGTTAAAATGTCTTGTGTAGTTGGGTGCTCCTATACTGGGTTCATATATATTTATAATTGTTATCTCTTCCTCTTATAGTTTTTGCCTATCAAGTATGTAGCAACCTTGTTTATTGCTTTTAATTATTCTTGATTTGAAGTAGATATTTTCAGTGAAAAGAATAGCTGCCCATGCTTTTTTCTGGGTTCCTGTCACATGGATTACTGTTTCCCATCATTTGACTTTCGGTCAGTTAATTTCCTTTGGACATAAATGTGTTTCTTGTATACTGCATTTAACTGGATTTTGTGTGTTAATGCAGTCTACTCTTCTTTTGATTGATGAATTGAGGTCATTTACATTGATAGTGATAAATGATACGTAATGGCTTATCTTTGGCATGTTATTTTAATGCTATAGATTCTGTCCTTTCCCCTCTTTTTAATTACATGCTCTGTTTGTGGTTCCTTTCTGTTGCTATTCTTTTTTGCATTTTAGGGAAGGGTCTCCAGTGTGTTCAGGGTCTCGCTACTAGATTGGATTCATATTGATTTACCTGTTTACAGCCTCCCAAGAGCTGGGATTACAGGTGAGTGTCACCATGACCAGTGTCAATTGCCATTTTAGCATGCCCGGGAACAGGGCCAGCATAACACACCCAGTGATCAAACCCCTGTTCCCTGCACCTTCTTGAAGGTGCTTTAATCCACTGAGTTATTTGGCCAGCCCTTCTGTTGGTTGGTATTCTTGAAATTGTGCTTATTTCTGTATCTTCCTAGAATATTTGTTAGTATTCTTTGTAGGGTTGGTTCGGTGGTGATGAATTTCTTCAATTGTTGTCTGTCATGGAAGACTGTTGTCTCACCACTGAGTTTGATAGTTTCACAAGGTATGTCAATCTGGGTTGGAGGTTATTTTCTCTCCAAGCTCTTCATGATTTGATAGTGTTGAGAAATCTGCCAAGATTCTGATGGGCTTTTTTTTTTTTATTGTAGATGATCTGTTTCTTGCCTCTAGAAGCATTTAATATTCAGTTCTTTTTCTGAATTTCTGTCATAATAACTAGATTATTATGTATGTCTAGTTGTAGATTTATTTCAAATATTGGTATTTGGAGCTCTACATGCCTCACTTAACTGTGTGTCATATTCTTTTCTCATATTTGGGAAATTTTCTGCTACTACTTCTGCAAATCATTTTTTATACTATTTATGATGATTGCTGGTGTTTCATTGCGCCTATTATTTTTGTATCTTTTCCTGTTTGTATTATCTTGTAGTTTATAAATTGTTATTTCCTGGTTCCTGTTAGTTTTAAGAAATCTTTCCTTTCATGTTCATTAGCTGCAGTGCTCTCTTTGCGGTTTGAATGCCCATTTTCAGTTTCATTTAACTGGTTTTACCAATTTTCTTTTCTTTTTTTGTAGTTAGGACAGGGTCTACAGGGTCTCACTGTTTAGATCAGACTCATAGTTACTCTCTTATTTACAGCATTCCAAGTGCTGGGATTACAGGCACATGCCACCACGCCCAATCTCAATCACTGTCTCAGCTGCCCTGGGGGCAGGGCCGGCATGGCAGGCTGGGGGATTGAATTCCAAACTGCTGTGTCAACCTAAACAGGTATTTTAATTCACTGAGCTATTTGGACAGCACGTTTTGCTAATTTTCAATTGAATTTTTAATTTCCAGGAGTCTGTTTGAATCATGTAGTAGAGGGCTCATCAAGGCTCTTATTACTGCTTGGGTTGACTGGCTAACACTCAACTGTCAGATGGTACTTCCTGGTGCCTGCACAAGCTCTATGTATGAATTCTCAGGCCCACTAGCCACAACTTACCATAATCATGCAGGCTGCTCAGAGACTACCTAAATTCTCATATGCTGGGATTCAGTGTCAGCACAATTTCCATGCCTGTGCACTTGGGCGCCTATGTCACAGCTCACCACACTTTGTAAATTTATTTATTTATTTTTTTTTTTGGCAGAACTGGGGATTGAATTTAGGTCCTTGCACTTGCCAGGGAAGCACTTATCCCACTGAGCCAACATTTTGTAAATTTAAAAAAGTATTTTTAATAAAGAAGATTTGTATGATAGTCAATGAAAGTACAATCTAATATTATATTTCATAATGCTTGTCGAGATGTATTTCTCACAAGGCTGTGCAAAAATATTAGGAGTCCCACCAGGGATTAAAAATGGAAATAAACATAGGTGCACATATATCACTATGATATGATATTTTCAGTTCTTTTGGGAACATTTCCAGTAGGGGGATAGTTAGATTGAATGGGATTTCCACTCGAGTATTTTAAAGAGTCTCCATACTGATTTTCATAATGGTTGCAGCAGTCTACATTCCCCACCAGCAGTGGAGAAGGGCTCCTTTATCCCCATAACCTCTACAACATTTGTTGTTGGTTGATTTCTTTTTTTGTAATGTTAAGATTTTATTTACAAAGGTTTTTGTTGTACAGAAAGTAAAAATCTTGTTACAGTCTCAATGTAACTGGTAGCCATAGTTGGTTGTCTCACCAATCACAGCTATCAACGCAACAGCAAGTCTTACACAAAAACCTAACAATGCTTACAATTTTGCTGGGGCAAAGTACCCAAGCTGGGTGGTGGATTACCAAGAGGGACTAAATGGAGGAAGGTGGAATGTCACAGGAACTATTCTTCAGCTCTTTGTGTGGGTGGGTGTCCTGGGGTTTGTATCACAGCTACCTTTTTTAAAAAAAGAAAAAATAAAAACAGCTACCAAATCCATGAGCAGTCCAGCCAAAGCTGAACAGTTCTGTCTTTGCAGGTTATTGGTGGTCTTAATCATCTCCATCATCTTGTTCTCTCTTCCTCTTCTCACCTTTTTGACTTTCTTCCTCCTCTTTGTTCTCATCTTCATCCTCATCCTCCTCTTCTTCACCAATTTCTCCATCGTGTTTAAATTCTTCTTCCTCATTCACTTCATCTTCATCTTCATCCCTGTCCACATCTTCATCCTCACACAAGAGCGAGCGGAGCCCGCTGTGTCAAGCTACTACTCATGGGAGCGAGGAGAAACCGTGGAGGGAAAAGGGCGCTAGAGTGTAGTAGTGACCTCACTACCTCCGCCCGCCGGGCATGGCCCTGCACTGCACTTGAACTGACTACCCAGTGCAGTGGAGGCTCCGCTCCACTCATCCTGCAAAGTACTCCTCGGCTTGGTTGATTTCTTTATGATAGCCATTCTTCCTGGGGTGAGATGGTATATTAGTGTTGTTTTAATTTACATTTCATGGATGGCTAGTGATACGGAGCATTTTTTCATGTATTTATTTGTCTCTTGTATTTCTTCTTCTGAGAAGTGTGTGTTCATCTTAGACGCACATTTTTGTTGTGAAAAAATATATATATATGTGTATATGTATATATACAAAATAGTTAGGATAGATGTACAGCTACTACATCTTAGTTCAATGAGAAGAAAGGTTTCTACGAATATTGTTTAGATGTGATATCATGTCTGCATCTTATCCTTTGAATAGCTACTATGAAGACAACAATATGCAATGCATCAATTATTGTAACTGTCTTACTGACCTATTCTGAAACTGTCTCACTGCTATTGGTTTCTCAATAAAATTAATAAAGAATAAAATCAATATAAAATGATAAATAAATAAATATGGAAATAAATTTTACTTCAGGAAGCTCCTCTTTTATGTACCAAATGTCTGATCTAACAAATTTTCTGAATCTCCAGGGGTGTCCATGTGGTTACCTTAAAAAAACTTTTTAGGTGGCCTAGTAGAAGTAGATCATAGCAGTTTACACATTGTTTTTGACAAATGAAAGACAATTTATTGTATACAGAGAAGATGCATTGTTTTTGTTAAACTCATTTTTGAAGTTATCTTGGTTATCTAACCACCTGGATGGAAATATGTCACCAACATTTAATATATCTTTATATTTATAAACTGATTTAAATAAATATACTGTTAAACTACGTGAACAAGGATGTGAGCCAATATCTTGAGTGTCTCCGTATTTATAAGGCAACTTTGTAGAATATATATTTGAAAACTCAGACACAGAAACTACACAGAGACTCCAAATGTTATGGGTCACTCAGCATAGGAACCAGATCAGCCAAACAGGAATTTAAATAGAACCTTTTATTTACTGAACTCAGTTCCTTCAGCTATTTCTCACTCATTAGAAGGCTGGTCAGCCCTGAACGTGGGTAGCAGGGGGTATTTATAACAGAAATCACATCTAGTTTGGTAAGCAAGTTTGTTATTTAGCACAAAACAACAGAAAACTATATTCATTTGACACATCTGTGAACTGTTCATAACTAAAAGTCTTTTACAGCTTAGTGATAAGTGCATATTTTTATAAGATACATCTTAAGCTGACTGTATTACAGAAGATGGTTAGAGAGGGAGTTTTCATCAGCTTGTTGCCTCAACAAGAAACAGTTATTTATTGTTTAGCAGCCTTGAGCCGAGAGAGTAGATAACAGGAAGCACAAGGGTTTTTAAAATAATTTTTCACAGTTAAAGCAGAAAGTTCTGTTAACTCTTTACATTCCCCACTGGTTTTGTCTGGGAATCAAATCTTTCATTTATTTAAACCTTATAATTTGAGTAGGCCAGAGGTGTGAGAGGCTCATTGCTAGATCTCAACACCATTAACTTTATTGTCTGAATTTTTTGTTGTATATATGTAGTCAAACAGTTTATTATACAAGGTCCAATGAACAGGACCAGAACAAATATGATCAAAGGCCCAATCAGAGCAGTTATCAGATTATTTACCTAGGTGATATTGAAAATAACCCCCGGTTATTAATTTGACAGATATCTTGAACTAACTCTTTTAGCATGTTTACCTGATTCTGTATTTGATGGCTGTTGTCTGACAGATGAAAGCAGCACATGTTTTTATTCTTTTAGATCCTTGATGGTGAAACAATAGTAAATAATCTATGGCAGCCCAATTGTCTAATATAGTTTTCTATGTTTTTTTTTTTTTTTTTTTTTTTTTTTTTTTTTTTTTTTTTTTTTTTTTTTTTTGTTATTTTACCAAAGTATAGGTTTTTTTTTTTTCTTTTTTGGTGGAACTGAGGATTGAACTCAGGCCCCTGCGCTTGCCAGGAAAGCACTTATTCTACTGAGCCATCTCCCCAGCCCCATAAAGTATAGGTTTTTAACAACACTGAGTATCATAGCATAGGCTTCTGTGTCAGACAGGAAAGTGACTTTATCATTATAGTCAGGAGGAAGAAGGATGTTAGACACTTTTTTTCTTATGGGGTTGATGATGCTTTTTGATGGTGTAACCTCAAATCATCTTGAGATGGAAGAATTATAGTTAGCCAGTTTAAACAACAGGAGGCCCTATCCAGATAAGCTGGGATGTAGTTCAAAGTATGTCCATTGCATGTGGAAAACCATCTAGTGGGTACTAAGACATTAGTATTTATATATGGATACTTTATAAGACTAGAACTATTTAGAAGTCTTGACAATCTGTGACAACTTGTTTTAGTACAGTTTACAAATTATACACAAGTTTTATTCAAAGCAACTACAGTCTTTGGGGTGATAAAATGCAGAGCACTAGGTGGTACATCATGTGAGACAGGTCCCCAATTAGCTAAGTCCTAATATGAAGCAGATTTAGAGATGTGGTTTAAAAGGCTAAATTTTTACTATTTTTGTAGGCTTTCACACTGGTCTCAGGCATGAACTCAGCACGTGTTGAAGATCTAAGGTTTGTTTTAAGCAGAAAGTTGACAAATTAAGAGTATTTTCATTTTTTCCCATATGTTATCATGGGAGATGATAACAGGCTCAACCAAGTATACCCAAAGGTAGCCTGAATAAAACCATGTGTGGCACATCCTTAGTTCTACCCAAAACAAAGCCAAACAAATCAGTAGAGTAATTTAGTAATCAGTCACCATTAATACCAGCATCATGCACTCTAGATGTAGTCACTTCTCAAAAAGTCCCACCTATGACTACATGGAGCTTTGGGAGGACTTCTATGCACAGATTATAACAATCCATGGCTGACCCCCAAAATACTCATCCTTTTATGCAAAAATTCATCCTTGCATGAAAAAGTTACTCATTCTATCTCCAAGAGTTGTCAAAACCTTCCTACTTTCAGCATTGCTAAAAAGTGTAAGTGAAAATTCTACTCTGAGATTTGAGGCAAACTCTTAATATACAAGCCCCTATAAAAATGAAAATAAATTTAGATACTTCTAACATACAATGGCAGAAGAGAAATATTTCCAATCTAAATGTTACAAAGAGCAGGATATGAAGTAGTGAGAAGAAAGCAAGACCAAAATTCAGCAGGGCAAACATTAAATCCCACAGTTCCTTCTGGCACCTCCAAAAATCTATGGTTTATTGTGAATGCCAAAGAACTTGAGTGACTCCATCCCTATGACACTTCTGGTAGTTATAACGCCAAGAGCTTCTCTATTGGACCAGCCGGGCTCCCTCCTTGCTGTTTTCCTCAGGTGATCCATGTTTCTGGATTACCTAACCTTCTTGGTTCTCTACTGCACATTCAGCTTCATTCTCACAATTTCACACATTGCTGTCTCAGGGACACTTTGCCTGGTCTCCCAGGTCTTCTAAAGTTTGAGGAGAACTCTTGCTGAATAAACATCTTTTGCACTCTTTATGCACCTAAAACTGACACCACTTGGATGATGCTAAAGTCTACTGTTAGCTAGTGCAATAGCCAAGAGTTCTTCTCACTTTTATATAGGGTCATGTACCTATGAGCAAAATCTTAAAGAACAACTTCCCTAGGTCACCACTATTCTAAAACATGGTTCTCTGGGGCTATCTTAAAGCAGTCTTTCACTGTTAAAATCTTGATGTTCCAACAGGTTCTTGCTCATTCTTGTATTGTCCTTGGGCCATCTTTTCTGTTTTTTCTTCTGAAATACTTGGCTTTTTCTTGCTAATCTGTTCAGTGAATAATTTTTCCTCTATCCCATCTTTTCAGGCAATTGATTTATTGAAGCTTCATTTCTTCTCAAACTCAAAACTTTTTAAATGATTTTGTTGGGTTCTTTGTTCTTTATTCTCAAGCAAAAAGATCCCAAATGTTGTCATCCAACTGCCTGAAAGACTGTTTTAAAGTTTCCTCTGTCAGATTAGTTAGTATGTTGCCTTTAATCTCAGTCTCAGGTAAAGTCACTGGGCATAAGCAAAATGCATACAAACATTTTGCCAAGGCTTTAGACATATGATCTTGAGTCCAAGAGCTAGTGCAGTCCTTCTCCCCAGAAGAAATCTCCTAAACCTGATCATTATTAGCAGCATTTTAATCAATATTCTGATCTTTAGAGTTTTGAACAAGTTCTACAATCAAGTATTAGGCATTAGGGATTCTTCTTCAGGCAGTGCCTCCACATCTAGCAACCACACTAGCCTTCTTTCTGTTTCTTATATTTTATTCAGGTTATCTGACCCAAGGGCAGGTTGTACTCATATATGATAAAGGGTAACAATAGTACTACCCAGAACTATGTAAAACCAATTGGTGGACTAATTTACTAATCAGGCAACACTTAATTCCAGCATCAACAATCTAGATCTCTGTAAATGCCCCACTTAAGAATACATGAGGCCTTAGGGGAATGGACACAAGCCATCATATCCAGAAAAACAAATAATTATTTTTATACTGGATTGCACTCTTAGAAGTACGTTTGTATTGCCTGGGATATAGCTCAGCAGCACAGTGCCTGCCTGGCAAGCACAAGGTCTTGAGTTTGAATAAAGTTTATTGAAGAGCAACGTTTGATCATTTTTTCATGCCTATGACTTATAATATGAGCATCTGCATTGAAGATAATATGCAATGTATTAACCATTGTTACACTCTTATAATCTTGTTTTGAATTTTTTTTCTACTGGGAATCAAACTCAGGGCCTTCAACTTGACCAGGCACGTGCTTATGACACTGAGCTATATCTCTGGCTGTTTTGAAATTTTCTACCATTGTTTTCATTTTTGTCCTTTAAAATAAAACAGAAGGTGTGTAATAAGTTGACTAGTCATCTGTAGATGTTGTAACTTGTTATGAGCACAGATTGAATATGCAGATTGACAAGTACACATAAGACATTTATTTTTAAACTGAGTGAAAAAAAACACTGGGAATTTAGTTCAGTAGCAGAGTGCCTGTTTATAAAGCATGAGGTCCTGAATTTGATTCCTAGTACCTGAAGTAAAAGCAACCTCAGTGGACTCAGATGTGTACCCATGACATCAATTTATGAATCATCGAACAACTGTTATTTCAGTTTATATCATAACCCATATGTCAAACTATTGTTATACTTTTTTCTGTCCCTCCCTTACACTTGCACTCTCTTCATATGCCAAATGACAAATTCTGCAGCAGTAACAGTGCTCAGTTGCCATCAAGAGGAAGATGCAGAATACAAAGTTTCTCTGCTCAGGGAAGTTACCACCAATGTCTCTGTCTCTGCCTCTGGGCAGCTGGAGTGGCAAAGGGAGGAGCAGAATTGACAGAACTGAGGAGTTCAGAATGCTGATGCAGAAAATAACGGAAAGAGAGGAGAAGCTGTTGTAGGGAGCAGGCCAGGCAGGGCATGTCAAAGCCAGGACAACATGAGAGAAAATTCTGATAGGTAGGGTTCAGCCTACACTACTTGCATCCTTCCCAGGGACTTATTTAGAAGCCACTGATTTCATTATGCTGAGGAGTAGGCTCAGTCACCAAGGCTCATGATCAAGAAGGAGACCATGGGGCTGGGGAGATGACTCAGTGGAATAAGTGCTTCCCTGGCAAGCACAAGGACCTGAGTTCAATTCCCAGTTTTGCAATAAATAAATAAATTTAAAAAAAAAGAAGGAGACCAAAGCAAGAGGGAAACATCTTGAGAAGGAAAATGTGATGCCTAGGTTTAAAAAGGAATAGACAACAGATGGAGAAGGAGGGCCATGGACAGGAGCTAGGACTGACTGTTCCTAACTCTAAGGAGTGGGTGTTTGACTTCTGGAACAGGTTGTACACATAGCTCACAGAATGCTGTGGGAAAGTAAATTTGAAAACAAAGAGAGAGACAGAGAGAGAGAGAGAGAGACAGAGAGAGAGAGAGAGAGAGAGACAGAGACAGAGACGGAGACAGAGACAGAGAGAGACAGAGAAAGAGACAGAGGCAGAGAGAAAGCTTTCTCTAAAGCAGACACATAAAACACTGTAGATCCTGTGTAATTAGACCTATCAGTCTTCTTTGCTGGGGGCAGTATTCCTGAACAGAATAGGACTGGATGAATAGCCCTGCTTTAATGGCAGACAAATTGTGACTAATTCTATTTAGAATGGTCCTCTCTCTCCTCCTTGTACCTTTGGTAAAATATGCTTCCATAAGAAAGAATAGAGAACACTTGATACATTTTTATTTTTAAATCTCACTTCTAGTTCCTTTTCATGAAAGAGGAAATTTACTAAGGAGGGTTCCAGATGACAAACCAAATTGCCTTGTTTCCTGAAAGACCAAATAGCACTAACAAACTAAATAGCTTAGAGGCTTGCACACTAGTTGCATGTCATTTTAAACCCACTGGTTTAAATCCCAGCACAGGTTGCATGTTCTCTCTCTGATCTCTGATGCAAAGAGCCTTCTCAGTGAAGTATGTGGAAGACTACCTATAATATCATCCTCACGGGTTTTCAGAACATGAAAAAGGGGCAGGTAGTGCTGGGTACTGTGTTCAGTAGAATCTCTTCTTTCTGGATTTCAAGTCATAGAAACAGTGATGTTGCATTGGAGAGACGGGCATCACACACCGCTCCTGGGTTGGAGATGAGCATCACTTGTCCACTGAGGGTGGTAGATCTCTGGGATTTATTTTATTTATTTATTTATTTATTTATTTATTTATTTATTTATTTATTTATTTGGCAAAAGCAGAGATTCAACTCAGACTCTTCCACTTGCCAGGGAAAAGCTTATTGTACTGAGCCACCTCCCTGGCCCCTTGAGGCGATTTATTAATTTTATATCAACAAAACACTTAGACATATAAATTTTAAGGAAAGGAAGACATTTTATTAGATACTTTATTGAGGAGCATGAAAAATGAGGAGATACATAGCTACCTGATAAATAGTAGAGGGGTATGGAATGATTTAGCACACAAGAGCCATTTGTTTTTAGCTGGGTTTTATTGGGTGTTACGGTCTTCACCATAGCGAAAACTTGTCATTGTTTGACTGGCTAGCTTAGGCCCTAGGGTCCTACCCTTGGAACCACTATCTATGTGCAGATTTCTACATGAACTTTACTTCATTATCCTTGCCTATCATGTCCTTGAATTTATGAGTTTGTTAAGAAGACTTTACATATAAGAAAAAATGAATAATTATTAGTAATTAAGTAAAAAGCAGTGGAAAAAATATGTGCTGTTTTTAGGTGGCTGCCCCTTGTATCCTTTGTGAAATGAGGAGAGATACCTGTGCTGACTTAGTGGTTATCAACTTTCTTGTCTTGTTCATAGCTTTCTCCACTGAAGCAATAACTCTTTTTAGTCAAGATTTTCCAAAAAGCTTATTGAGGGCTTCATCCTATTTTTCCCTGTCTATCTATCTGTCTTTTTTTCCCCTATAATACCACTTCTATTAATACTAGAAGCAGACTATTTGGACATAATATTTTTTGGGAAACTAAATAAACTTTCTTTTTTTTGTATTTTAGGAAAGGGTTTACAGGGTCTACAGGGTCTCACTACTAGATTGGACTTGTAGGGATCCACCTGTTTACAGCCCCCCCAAGTGCTTGGATTATAGGAATGAGCCACCACTTCCACTCTCAATTGATATCTCACCATTCCCTAGAGGTGGGGCTGGCACAGCAGGCCTGAAGATTGAACTCCTGGCCCCTGCATCTGTCTAAGCAGATGCTTTCATCCGCTGAGCTATTTGGCCAGCCCTGGGTTGTTGATCTTCACTTGTGTTTCGTGAAGAGTTTGTTCTGTCTTAAATTATTATAGGTCTTAGTCAATTGAAAAGCCTGTGCCACAGTTTTTAAGATATATTTAATTGTGCTAAAATTTATTTATCTATATATTTATTGATGTATGCATTTTAAATTTTATTTGGTACTGATAATTGAACTCAAGACCTTGCAATTGCCAGCCTAGTGTAGTGTGACTGTGCTTTATTCCTTACTGTGCTAAAATTTAGATGTATCTGCTCAGAAGTTTAAACAAGTTATCCTGTCCATGTTACACAATGCCTCTCTTATAGAAATAAAGAAACCAGTTTAGGAATAATACTCTCTACTGATGAGAATTCAAAGGCAACATATCTTTAGTCAAATTTCTTCTTTTTTTTAGTTCAGGAACAAATGCGACAAAAGACAAAATTTAATTTTCAGTAAACTAGCTTTGACAAATTTTTTTAATTCTAAAGAGCTTTAATAAATGAAATATTTCCAAATGTTCCCGGGGAAGAAAACGAACAATCAGTTCTGCCAGTATTCATCATAAAACTAAAGAAAAAGGGAGGAAAGATGCAGATTGATGACTATTCTGTTTTCATACACATAAACACTGCTTCCTAAAATAAAAACTCATCATCACTTAGTAATCTGAGCTGGAGGGAAGAATAAGTGGTCCACATGGTTTCCTGTTCAAGGTTCTGTACAATGAATGCCGACTGAACTACTTAGGAATGGCTTGCTAAGATGTTGAAAAAGTGAAACTTAATCCTTGTCATAGATGGTCACTTCAGTGGAGTACTCTTTTCACATGATGGGGTAGTAGATTTCTTCAGCTTCTGCCTGCTGTGCTGGATCTTCCTTGTTACAGTGAAGTTTATTGTGGCTTCATGTTTTCTTCATGTTGTTGGTGTTTTTGTATCTTGGACCCTTCTCTCTGCCTACAGAACAGTTCATCACAAACATTACTCTATACTGAGTTTTTTTGATTCATGCCTTTGGTAATTGAGGCATAAAGTGATCATATAGACAGGGAAATTCAAGACAGTATCACTAATGGGAACTGGCTGTTACCTCTGTAGTCCCTAAACCATGATAACATCTTCTCTGTGCATCAACCCAGGCCTGGTCTCTATAATCTTTTTCAGGATCATGCAGCAATTCATCATTAGTTGGAATCCTGTGCTGTCTCTTCTTTTTCTTCTTGTTTACCCGTGCTCCTCTGTCTTCATCCTCAGAATCAGAATCAAAATATATATCATCATAATACTTTGCTGGAGTTATTCAACTTTTGTTTCCTGAGGAAGACCTTGTTCCAAGAAAAGACAGATTGTTCTGATTGTTTTTATGGTGGAATTTAACTCATATTCCATTTCTTTTTCAAATTCATCTTCACTGGAGGAGTCACTTTCTCCAATAAGACACTCTCTGATGAGTTTTCATTTCTGGTCAGGGGTTCCATGTAAAATATATCCACTTCCTCTCCAGATCTGCTCAAAGATAGCTCTTCAACTTCATAGGGATTTTAGTCATTCTGGAGCACGTTCATGGTGTTCAGACCTTGACAAATATTTTGAAGAACAGCTGGTATAGAATAAACAAAGGATTGGTAACCAAAATGAGGGTAAATTGAAACTCCAATAAACTCCGCAATATTAGCCAAATAGCTTAATGGTCGCAGAGTAGAGAAGGCTCTTCCTTTTCCTTGTTAGTAATTTAGAAAAGGAACAGGAAAGTACCTATGGATATTATGCAGGCAAAAATGACTTCAAATAACTTGCTTAAAGACAGCTCCACGAAACTGAGTGAGATTTCTGTTATACATGACATGTTATATAATAATAAAAGCATTCTTTTCTAAGTTACAGTTAACTAAGCATCTGTAGAAAGCTTCAAAATAGCAGAAGCACTTCCACTCCTAAGAAATGTATACAAAAACTCCTCAAAAACATGACTAGTGTCTCTATCCTTTTATAAAATTTAATTCAATTTTTTGTCCACAAATACTTTGACTATATTGGGTTATTTCACTGAATTCAAGCACCTACAATATTTGAATGGCAATGGAACACCTATCTCTCACAAAACAAAACAAAAAGAGGGATACAAATTAAGGATCATTTTGCAATGAAAAAAATATATACATAGATATCTGTGTATACAAAAATATTTAGGATATATATACAGCTACTTTCTTTTAGTTAAATGAGAAGAAACATTTGTTAATAGTGCTTAGATAAGATATCATGTCTGTATCTTGTACTCTGAATAACTACTATGAAGACAACAATATGCAATGTATTAATTATTGTAATTGTCCTACTGACCTGTTTTGAAACTGTCTCATTGCTATTTCTTTCTCATTAAAATTAATAAAAAAATCTTAGATTTCATATTGGCTCACAAAGAAGCTTCAGAGTGACTTGAGACACCAAATCCCTTACAAAATTTTATTTATTTTTATATTTTGATGGAACTGGGAATTGAACTCAGGTCCTTGCACTTTCCAGGGAAGTACTTATTCCACTGAACCATCTCCCTGGCCCTGATTTATTTTTTGGCGGAGCTGAGGATTCAACTTAGGCCCTTGTGCTTGCCAGGGAAGCACTTATTAAAAATTCTAGAGAGCAGACCTTTGTCTGAGTGCTTATTTGTGAAGATCTTTTTCCAAATTTGTGGATTGTCCTTTCACCTTGTTGGTAATTTCTTTGACATGCAAAATCTTCTCAATAAGAGGGGGTCCCAGTCGTTACTTCTTTCAAGTGTTACACATGTGATTGGATTTTTATTCATGGACTATTTGTCTACCCCTATATCTTCAAGAGTTCCTCCTACTTTCTCTTCTAGGAGATTTAGTGTTTCTGTTTTAATGTTTAGATCTGCTCTCTAGAATTTATAAGAACTAAAAAACATTAAGGCCCCAAAATTTAAAGACCCAGTATAGAAATGGGCATCCCAGATAAACACACACTTCTCAGAGGATGAAATTAAAGAAGTGAATAAATATATGAAAAAATGCTTCATATCACTATCCATCAGTGAAATACAAATTAAAACAACACTGACATAGTATGTCACCCAAGAAAGAATGGTTATCATAAAGACATCAACCAACAACAAATGTTGGAGAGGCTGTGGAGAAAAGGGAACACTTCTCCACTTGTGGTGGGAATGTAGACTGGTGCAACCAGTATGGAAATCAGTGTGGAGACTCCTTAAAAAACTAGGATTGGAAATCCCATTTAAAACAGCTATTTGCCTACTGGGAATTTTCCCAGGGGATCTATAAACATCATATCATAGTGATATATGTGTACCTATGTTTATAGCAGCACCACTTGTGATAGCCAAATGTTGGAAACAACCAAGATGCCTGTCACCTGAGGAATGGATGAAAAAGATGTGGTATTTTTACACAATGGAGTATTACTTGGCTGTAAAGAATGATGAACTTGAAGTCTTCACATTTAAGTGAATACCACTTGAAGATATACTCATAAGTGAAATAAACAAGACCCACATGTGTAAATATAATAGTCTCCCTAGTATAAGAACTCAAAAAAAGAAATACAAATAGAAAGCTATAACACAATTCAGAGGAAAGTGAGAACTTGAGGACTAGACAATGAAGAATAAGCAAGGAAAAGAGCTAGAAAACATCATAGGGGAAAGCCATACATTTATATGTACAAGATGGGTAAGACAATGATCCTGAGAATCTTTAGAAGATTTTCAGAGGAAGCAGTTAATTCTGGCTTTAAAAACAAAGAAACACATTTCTGTTTCCATAATTTTTGCCACTTTCCATGACATGCCAGTTGCTGCTTGTCATGACATGCCAGTTGCTGCCATGCTATCTCTCATGTAGATGTTTATTTAAAAAGGAAGGGGGTGGTGAATGAAGGCACAAGACAGGAAAAGGGGTGTTGTGGAACTGTCCTGCTGCAATGCTGTAGATGGTAAGATTTCTAAAGTCATTTGTAGAAATACATAATTGTTTCTTCCTAATTTTAAATATATTTTAATTTTTCAAAATTTTTGTCATATTCTGTAGGGACTTAATGTTCAACATATCAATAATTGATGAAAAATACCTGTTCTGTGTTATGCCTAAGATGTCTCACATTCAGACAGATAATGAGGTTAAGCTCAACAGCTAAGTTGTAGGGTAATAACGAAGTGCTGGCAAGCACTTCTCTCTTAAGAGAGAAGCTTCTCTTCTGGAGGGTAAACAACCTAAGTTTGCAGACCAAAAATTAGGGAAAAAGAAGGGCCACAAGGACAGAAAAACCCGCTAGACACATGGAAGTTAAACAACACCCTACTCAGCAATCAATGGGTCACGGATGAAATTAAACAAGTAATTCAACAATATGTACAATTCAGCCACAACTTATCAGAATTTATGGGATGTGAAGAAAGTACTTCTCAGAGGGAAAATCATAGTTATGAACTCGCACATTAGAAAAGCAGAATGGGAACAAATAAAAAACCTAATGTTACAACTTTGACATCTAGAAAAGGAAGAAACCCTGAGGGGACTTGACTGAAAACCCGAGGGGACTTGACTGACCTCATCAGATACAAAAGTTACATGTTTTATTATATAGGTCTTGCTTTATATCAGTCTTAACCATCCAGCAGAAAAGTATAAAAACGAGGTATATAAAATAAGGCAGTAATGATACGATAAGCTGTAAATGGCTTTAGTCAACAACTTCTTTGGATAACCCACTGCTGTTGTGGACTGCTGGACTGTTTTCAATTGTTTCGCTGAATTCAAGCACCTATAATAATTGAATGACAATAGGATACCTATCTCTGACAGGACTAAATAAAAATGGGACTACAAAAGAAGGACCATTCTGTGTTTGTATAAACAGTACAGTTAGGATAAATATACAGTACTTTTGCATAATTCTATGAGAAGAAAGATTTGCACTAATAGTGTTTGGACAGGATATCCTGTCTGTTTCTTGTACTTATGGATAATCACTAGGAAGAGAACAATATAAAAAGTATTAATTATTGAAACTGTACTATAATTCAGCTTTTAAAAAAAGATAGGTATACAGCTACTTTATCTTAATTCATTGATTAGAGGCATCTACTCTAGTAGTGTTTGTGGATAGAGTATCATGTATAAGCCTTGTACAACAAAAAGCCAATATGAAAGCAATGTGCAATGTATTAATTGTTGAATCTGTCCTACTAATTTGATTTGAAACTGTTTCATTGCTATTTGTTCTTCAATAAGATAAAATTAAATTAAATTTAGAAAAGCTCTTGAAATAAAAAAAAAGAAAAGGAAGAGCAAACCAAATCCTGAGTCCAAAGATGAGAAGAAATCCTAAATATTAGAGCATAAATTAATTTAATTGAAATGAAGAAAACAGTTCAAAGAATCAATGAATCAAAAAGCTGGTTCTTTGAAAGACTAAATAAAAGCCATAAGCCCCTAGCTAACCTCATCAAAAAGAGGAAAGAGAAAATTCAAATACAAGCAATAAGGAATGAAAAGGGTGAAATCACCACAGACCCAGTGGAAATTCAGAAGATTATCAATAGCTACTTTGAGAATCTTTACACTCACAGAATAGAAGACACAGAAGAAATAAACAGATTCCTTGAAATGTACAAATTACCAAAACTGAGTCAAAAAGATATGACAACTCTCAATAACCTAATAACAGCCAATGAGATAAAAAACATAACAAAAAGCCTGCTGATAAAGAAAAGTCCTGGTCCTATGGATTCACAGCTGAATTCTACAAGAGTGTTGTAGAATATATAATTCCTACACTCATCTAACTCTTCAGTGAAATTGAAAAGAAAGCAGTACTCCCAATATCATTCCTGGAGGCAAGTATTATACTGATTCCAAAACCAGGGAAAGACACAACTAAAAAGGAGTACTACAGGCCAATGTTACTCATGAACATAGATGCAAAAATCCTCAATAAAATCCTAGCGAATAGAATACAGCAACTCATCAAGAAGATCATACACCATAACTGGGTAGGTTTCATCCCAGGGCTGCAAGGATGGTTCAATATTTGAAAATCTATAAATGTAATGCACTATATTAACAGACTGAAATCTAAGAACCACATGGTCATCTCAACTGATGAAGAAAATACTTTTCACAAAGTCCAACGCTCATTCATGATCAAAGTCCTACAGAAAATTGGAATAGAAATCCGCTACTGCAATGTGATGAAAGCCACCTATAACAAACCCAATGGCTAATGTAATTCAAAATGGGGAAAACCTAAAATCTTTTCCTCTTAGATCTGGTACAAGACAAGGATGCCCTCTATCACCCCTCCTATTCAACATAGTTTGGGAATCATTAGCTACAAGCATTAGACAAGAGGGAGAAATAAAAGGAATAAGAATAGGTAAAGAAGAAGTTAAATTATCACTATTTGCAGATGACATGACACTTTTTTTTAGAAGACCCTAGAAACTCCTCCAAGAAGCTCCTAGACTTGATACACAAATTCATCAGCATAACAGGATACCAAGTCAATATGCAAAAGTCAATAGCATTCCTCTACACAGATAACTAACACACTGTGAGGGAAATTAGAGAAATAATACCTTTTATAATAGCAGTGCAGAAAATGAAATACCTTGGAATACACTTAACCAAAGAAGTCAAAGATAATTTCACGGAAAATTAAAGTACCCTAAGAAAAGCGATAGTAGTAAATTTCAGAAAATGGAAAGATATTCCCTGCTCTGAATAGGAAGAACCAACATCGTGAAGATGGCCATACTCCCAAAATTGTTGTACAGATTTAATGTAATCCCTATCAAATTGCCACCAACATAACTCCCAGACCTAGAGAATTCATTCCTAAAATTTGATTGGAACCAGAAAAGACCTAGGATAGCAAAGGCAATCCTGGCCAACAATGACAAGGCAGGAGACATTAAAATTCCTGATTTGAAATTATACTACAAAGGTACTGTGATAAAATCAACATGTTACGGGCAATGAAATAGACCTGAAGTTCAGTTGAATAAATGGAAGATGCTGAGGCCTTTACAAACACATAGCCACCTGATCTTCAATAAAGGGGACAAAGAAGCTTACTGGAAGAAAGATGGCCTCTTTAACAAATGGTGCTGGAAAAACTGGCTTTCTACATGCTGAAAACTAAAATTTGACCCAGGTCTATCATCATGACCTAAGCTAAAGTCAAAATGGATTCAAGATCTAACCATTAAAACACAAAACACTCAATCTCCTAGAAGAGAAGGTAGGAGGAACTCTTGAAGACATAGGGGTACTAAAAGAGTTCATGAATAAATATGTGTTTGCACAAGAAACCTTTGAAAGAATTAACAACTGGGACCAACTCTTATTGAGAAGTTTTTGTGGATCAAAAGAAATTACCAAAAAAGTGAAAAAACAACACAAAAAGTTCAAAAAAATCATAACTAATAAACACTCAGACAAAGGTGTGCTCTCAAGAATTTATAAAGAACTAAAATACATTAGCGCCCTCAAATTTAAAGACCCAGTCCAGAAATGGGCATGAGATGAATGCAAACTTCTCAGAGGAGGAAATTAAAGAAGTAAATAAATATATGAAAAAATGCTCCACATTGCTAGCCATCCATGAAAAGCAAGTTAAAACAAAACTGAGATACCATTTCATTCCACATGAAATTGCTGTCATAAATAAATTAACCAACAACAAATGTTGGAGAGAATGTGGGGAAAAGGGAATCCTTCTCCACTGCTGGTGGGAATGTAGACTTGTGCAACCATTGTGGAGATCAGTGTGAAGACTTCTCACAAAACTAGAACTGGAAATGTCACTCAAGTCAGTTATCCCCGTATTGGGAATTTTCCTGGACGAACTGAAAACATGATATCATAATGATATATGTGTACCTATGTTTATAGCAGCACAATTTGTGATAGCCAAATCTTGGAAACAACCAAGATGCCCTTCACATGAGGAATGGTTCAAAAAGATGTGGTATTTTTATACAATGAAGTATTACTCAGCTATAAAAATGATAAACTTGAAGCATTTATATTGAAGTGGATGCCACTTGAACATAGACTCGTAAGTGAAATAAACCAGACACACATGTGCAAATATAGTACATTGTCCCTAGTATGAGAAATCAAAAGAAGAAATCAAAATAGAAAGGTATAACAACAACTAAAAAAAAAATTCTTAAGCCAGGCGTGGTGGTGCATGCCTGTAATTCCAGCACTCAGGAGGCTGAGGCAGGAGGATTGTTGTGAGTTCGAGATCAGCCTGAGCTACAAAATGAGCTTAAGGCCAGCCTGAACTGCATAGTAAGACCCTGTCTCAAAAAGACAAAAAAAAAAAAAAAAAAAAAAAAAAAAAAAAAAAAAAAAAAAAAAAAAAAAAAAAAAAAAAAAAAAAAAAAAAAAAAAAAAAAAGAATTTAGACATATAGTTAGGGTAAACTGAACTGCATATGTTGCAGGGTACTAATCAGTTTCTTTTCTGGATGGTTAACAACCTAAGTTCACAGATCAAAAATTGGAGAAATGGAAGGGCTGCAAGTTCATCCAACATTTTGGCCATACCTTTCAAGGTAAGTGAAGACTCAAGACATAGAAGAACCTGTACAGGTGTGCCCCAAATTTTCTGATCAAGGAGATTATGGAGCCACCGAAGAATGTGACCAATGGAAAGTCATATGGAGAGAAAACTTTCTCTCAGTCTCTCACAAAGAGCAAACTGGTCAAGCAATGGCCATGACTCATCCACATGACTGACAATGACAAAGGATCTACAAAGTGAGGTACAGTGTTATAGGATAAGCCATGAGGGGACTTGACTGACCTCATCAGATACAAAAGTTACATGTTTTGTTGTATAAGTCTTGATTTGTCTTGGTCTTACCCATCCAGCAGAAAAGTATAAAAATGAGCTATATAAAATAAGGCCGTAATGATAAGCTGAGCTGTAAATGGCTCTAGTCAACAACTTCTTTGTATAACCCACTACTATTGTGGACTGCTGGACAGTGTTGGGTTGTTTGGCTGAATTCAAGCACCTATAACAATTGAATGACAAAGGAATACCCATCTCTGACAGGACTAAAAAAGGGATACAAAGGAAGGACCATTCTGTGTTTGTATAAACTGTATAGTGAAGATAATTATGCAATACTTTTGCATAATTCTATGAGAAGAGAGATTTGCACTAGTAGTGTTTGGACAATATATCCTGTCTGCTTCTTGTACTATGGTGACCACTAGGAAGATAACAATGTAAAATATATTAGTTATTAAAACTGTACTATAATTCAGCTTTAAAATAAGATAGTTATAGAGCTACCTTCTCGTAATTCAATGAATAGAGGCATTGTACACATACAAACACTGTAATAGTGTTTGTAAATAGAATATTATGTATGCACCTTGTAAAACAAAAACCACTACAAAAACAATATGCAATGTATTAATTATTGAATCCATTCTAGTAATTTGATTTGAAACTGTCTCATTGCTATTTGTTCTTTAATTAAATAAAAAAAAAGAATACCTCAGGAATGATTCAGTGGGTAGATTTATACCATATAATATATACTACTTAACAAAAAAAAATGAACCTACTATTAATACAGGAAACAGAGAACTGTGACAAAATTTAGTTTCTAATAGTTTAATATATAATTTCATTTACATACAATTTTTTTTGTTACCAGGCATCTCTGCAAAATTCTTTAAATAACAAAATTATAGAAATTGAGAATGAGTTAGGCATTGTCAGAAGTTAAAGAGATATATTTTGGAGGAAATAGGGGTCATCATAAAAGTAGAACATCAAGGATCTATATAAAATATTCTGTACTTCAGCTGTCACTGTTAAAATACTAATTATGACATTTTGTAATTTCTAAGATGCTAGCATTGGAATAAAGTAGGAATTCTTTGTTTGTGTTTCTGATCTAACAAATTCCCAGAAATTCAGTGGCTTAAATATAAAATTCATTTTCTTGTCGTACTGGAATCCAAATGTCCCAAACAAGTTTTATGATGCTTTAATGAAAGTGCTGAGACAAGGGCATAATTCTGGTGCTTGTGAGGGAAAAAATCTCTTCCTTGACTTTGTTTTTTCCTTTTCCAGTGCTGAGGATCAAACCTGGGTGCAAGGTGTGGTACTTTATATATGTGTTTTTTTTTTTTTTTTTTTTTTTTTTTTTTTATCAGTATTACAAATATTTACCCAAGAGCCCCACAAGTCTTGTTGTTAGATTATATTGGCTAGAAATGAATACACAACTGTCTCTACTTAGAAGACAATTTAGATTTTCTAGTTTTATATTAGAGGTAAGAGAATTTGAAGCAAATACAGAATGGGTGTCAGATTATATGCCTAGAAGCATGTTACATATAGTAATTTCTATTTTCTCCACATTTAATTGCTTTCATTGGCATTTTCACATTTATAAGCCTCATTTATAGAAACTGGAGTTACAACATCTAAAATGTACTAGTTTTTAAATTGATAAAGTCTCCTTATTAAACTGGTTGGTGGGATTTATTCATGCCCTATTACTCAGCAATCCGATCACTTCTACATATATACCTCAACAGAAATGTATACATATGATCATCAAAGAATACACAAAATTATTCATTCATATTCATTCATATTTACTTCAAAATGTAAAATTCATATGCTAGAAACAATACAATAATTATTTTAGTTATGCTAATATAAAAAAGTTTATATCCACATAGTGGAAAACTACCACTCAGACCAAAATAGAATTGGCTGTCATAAGCACAATAGTAAGTGAAGGAACTCAGGCCCCAACTTGACTTCATTAGGAGTATTATTTATATAAAATTCAAAAGGAAGTAAAAGTAATCCCAATTGTAAAGTTTCAGGATTTTTTTTATCCGTGTCAAGTATGTGAGTAATGAGTGACTGAAAGGAGACTGTCCATATTGTTGTTTCTCAATTTGATGTGCTTAATTTGGGAAAATTCATTGAACTTCAATAATGACTTATATGTTTCTATGTGTAATTTATACTTGAATGAATATAAAAACATGATAAGAAATTGCAGGAAAAAGTGAGTTGTTTACCTGTAAAGTAAGGTATCAAAGGTTACAATGTTCCTATTTTCCTTTGGTATTCACACTATTTGAATACTGTTAGCGTCAATGAACTTATTCATTATGCTTGTTTACCAAGGATCCTTTGAACTATTTGTGCCTATTTAAATTTACCCATGATCACTTCTCCGCCTTTTGGCTAAGATGAAGTGTAAATTTATCCACGAAAACTTGAAGGTGCTATATAAAAAGGTTTCTCTTTGGTTTGAATGATACTTTATACCTGTTTTGTCACTGAATTATTTTTATGTATTTAGCTACAGGATCTACAAGGTTGCACTACATAAATCGGATTTGTAGTGATCCTCCTGTGTTGTGACTGAAATTTTTAAAACCATAATCAATAATATTTTTCAATCTTAAATTTTCTGTTGAGAGTTTGGATATTTATTCTTCTAATTTCATGACCTACTCCATGATTATACAAATCTTAGGAGTAAAATCGCTACATTAGAATGAGTAATACTTTTATTTATTTATTTATTTATTTATTTATTTATTTTTACTGCCAAAGGAGCATATGATTTTATGCATAATTGTTGCATGGATGGCATTTGTAGAGTTATGTTAGATTGTTCTCACTGTTTGTCTCCTTGCATGCCATTTTGAATTAAGCTTTCCAGTTAAAGGTGAAGGGAGACTTTTGAATAGGTAAGTTGATTATTTTTTTTTTGTGTGTGGAACTAGGGATTGAACTTAGGGCCTTGTGCTTGCCAGGCAAGTGCTTATGCTATTGAGCTATCTCCCTGGTTCCTGGTAAGTCAATTTTGAAAGGAGATTTCCTTTGCACTGCTTTGAGATCTAAAAAGTGCTGCTGGAACAGTACCTGGAGTATAGAATATATGTCCATTTTGAAGTTGTCTGTGGAGCTCTCATCCTGGCCTCTTCTTTTCTTCCCAGCAGGATTTCCCTGTGTAGTCCAGACTGGCTTTGAATGAACAGTCCTCCTGACTCAATCAGGATCTTCTTTCTTGTCTTAATTTTTGACAGCAGAGAAAGTATAAATTTGATGTTACTTGTGATTCAAACATCTCTTAATTCAGTGAATAGAAAAATTTGTTCTAATAGTTTTTGTGGACAGGATATCATGTGTGCATCTTGTACAATGAATATCCACTGAAACAACAATATGCAATGCATTAGTTATTGAAACTGTCCTACTAATCGGTTTTGAAACTGTCTCATTGCTATTTGTTTCTCAGTAAAATTATTAAAAAATTTCAGCAGAACTTTTATGTGTCCTAGGCCATTGAATTGTGACAAAGCAAGCCAGGCTAGTCACCTTTTATTTTTATTTTTTTCTGGTATCAATCTTACGTCAGGTTATATACATAGTATTTCATATGTGTGTGTGTGTGTGTGTGTGTGTGTGTAAAAGATAAGGAATAGTTAATATAAAGTCAATGGAAAATGGAAATGCACTTTTTAAAGTTTCTAATGCTAGAAGATAATATCATACCATGGCTTATAAGTAGATTGTAAGTCGAAAAAACAGTATAAACAATATATCAAAAATGAAAATTAAATATTCAGAAAATTAATTAAATATCAATTAATTCAAAATTAAATTAAATGTTTCAAAATAATATTCAAAAATTAAAATTAAATTGTGAATCCAACTAAGAGGCCAGAATATAGTGTATCATATGTATGAATCTGATCAATTCAGAGTACTCACACAATACTTGATTAGGTTAATACATACAAAAATATATATATTTTTTGAAGGAAGGAAAGGTTTGTTTAGCTTACAGTTACTGGAGCTTTCTATCCATGTTCATCTGGGTCCAAGGCAGAGCAGCACATAGCAGAAAACAACCTTTCATGGTGGTGGCAAAGAGCAAGAGCCAAAGGGAGGGGTAGCAGCAGCTCAAGCAGCTGGCTTCTCTTCCCTCCTTACATTATAATGCGAATTACTTGCCCCAGGGCAGGTGTAGCATCCACACCCACAGTAATCAATCACAAATATCCAGAAGACACCCCAATGACTGCATGAGGCTTTGGGGGGACAACTATACACAAACCATAACATTCTGTCCCTGTACCCCCAAAGACTCATGCACATCCCTTTATGCAAAAGACATTCTAGTCCATCTCTAAGAGTTGCCAAAGTCCTAACAGATTCAGCATTGCTGAAAAGTCCAAGTCCCAAGTCTCCTCCAAGATCGAAAGCAAACTCTCAACAGTGAGTCCCTGTACAAATGAAAACTTAAACACTTGCAACATTCTGTGGCCCAAAACAAAATTATCATTCCAAAAGGTACACACAAGCTGGGTGTGGTGGCGCACGCCTGTAATCCCAGCACTTGGGAGGCTGAGGCAGGAGGATTGTTGTGAGTTCGAGACCAGCCTGAGCTACAAAGTGAGCTTAAGGCCAGCCTGAACTGCATAGTGAGAACTTGTCTCAAAAAGACAAAAAAAAGGTACACATGGCAGGATACCAAGCATTGGGACCAACAAGTCCAAAATACAACAGGGCAAAAATTAAGTCCATTGATACAGGGAGAAAACCTGATCTCGGGTGGGTGACCTCCAAATGATATAGGGAAAAATGATCTCCTAACCTGACCTGCACAAGTTTGTGTTCTCTAAAACTGAAGAATGAGTTCTAGGAACAAACGGAGGTTATGAGCAGAATAGATTTATTGGGGGAAAGAAAGCTCCTGCCCAAGAGAGGGACAGGGGCCTGAGTAGGTAGTTCCCAGGGAGTTTTCTCTTCCAGGGACATTAATAGAGTAAAACCATGTGGTGAGGTGGGTCTAAGGTGGTGAAGACATGGGAACTGGCTTAGGTAGACAAGAGGTGGGAAAAAACTATGGTCAACCAATGGGATTACAAGCACCGTAGCTCAGGTAAAATTGATTAAGTTCAGGAACAAATAGGGAAGTGAGTCACGTAGCAAGCAGGAATGAATACAGAACAGGATTTTATGAAGTAGCCATCCAGTAGTAGTTGGATTAACGATTCTTTGGTCTCCCTCAGGGTGATGGTCAATCTTGGATGCCAATCTTTAGGGAGGTCGGCATTTGTTTGATCTTTGGTCTTTAGGTCTGGCCCATGGCGGGAGCATCAGCCACTCCCAGAGTTGCAAGATATCTTGTCTCCTGTATTATCTCCTTTGAGAGCCTGACCCTGTCTGACTGTCTATAATATTTATAGCTAACTCAGCTCCAAAGCAATCTGTAATGAGTTGTGAGCTCCAGAGGCTTTACATGGCTCCACCCTTACAGCACTTGTGGTAGCTCCCATGGCTTCCCTCCCAAAGAAGCTTTGCTCCCTCCTTGCATTTTCCCTTAGATGATCCATGTTCCTGACTTTTCCAAACTTCTGGGGTTTCCACTAAATAGGCTTCTCACAGTTTCACACACTGCCCTCTAAGAGGCACACTGCCTGGTCTCCCAGGCCTTCTGAAGTCAACCTCAGAACTCCTGCATTCTGAATGCACCTAAAACTAATGCCATGTGGATGATGCCAATCTCTGCTGCCAACTGGAGGAGTACCCAGGCTTCCTTCTCTCTTGGCTATAGGGGTTGAGTGCCTGGATGGCTGAGCACTCTGACCCTGATTCCAAGGAATAAATTCCTCATACCAGCACCATTCTTGAACCTGGTTGGCCTCTGTCGCCATTCTGGAACAGGAGACTCAGCGGCTTTCCCCTCAAGGCAAAGTCCTTTACCTTTGCAGTTCTGAGGCTGCAAAGGGTGGAGACCTGCCTACTCCTGTGATGCCCTCAGGCCATCCTTTCCATTCTCAGGTTCCTTCCCAGCAATGGAGATCCTCTCAGCTCCAACTTTGCAGTCCACAGCTTTCCTGGAACTCCCTTTCTGGCCAAACTCACAACATTTTGAACCATCTTGCTGGGCTTCTTGCTCTTCATTCTCAACATAAATCTGGCTAAAAGTTCCCACTAACAACATGCCACTTCCCCACTATTTGGCTGCTTTGAAATATCTTTTGCCAGATTGATCAGTCCACCATGCTTAAACTCAGTCTTAGGAAAAGTCTCTGATCACAAGCAAAATGCAGACAAAGCTCACTCCAAGCTGTAGCAGACATTGTCCAGAGTCCAACAACCTATGCAACCCTTCTTCCAAGCAGAGGCCTCCCCAGTCTGCTCTTTACAGGCCAGATTTCTATTAGTCTTTTCAGCTCTGACCAGAATTTCCTAAACAGAAGAGCTGAAGCTGTTCCAGCTCCTCACAAGTAGGCAACATTCTCTAAACCTTTCCCATCTCTTCTCATAAGCCATTCCCAAAAGCTCATAATCCACAAAGTCAGGTTTTTCCACAGCAATGACCCCATTTCTTCAGTACCAAATTCTGTCTTACTCTTCTCTCATTGCTGGGACAAATACCCGATACCCAAAATGAAGGAAGGAAAGGTTTATTTAGCTCACAGTTACTGGAGATTTATGTCTATATTAAGCTATGTCCAAGGCAGAGCAGCATATAGCAGAAAACAACCTTTCATAGTGGCGGCAAAGAGCAAGAGACAAAAATAGTAACTAAGAAAAAGTTTTCATGATAATGAAGAATTACTAAAAATAAAACATAAATATACTGGAATGGCAAATATATGACCAGCACTTCTAACAGTTTGGGCATAGGGCATCCTACAAAGTTATGGTATGTGGTGGACATGGACAGTGTCCATAATGCTTACTGGTGGTGAGGTGTCACTTGTGAGACTGAGATATTGCTATTTCCTTGATATCCACCTTGTAGACCCCAACAGAAACATGACCCATAGAGTGCAGGAGAAGTCCATTTGTAGAGTATGCTGATGGAAATATTTTGCTAAAATATACAAAAGAATAATTGAAAGACTGCTGTTGTACAGATTTTTTTCTCTTGTGTTTACTGTTTGCCTTATTTGGTGGGTTCTTTCCATTCTCATTCATAGAGTTCTGGCCATTGTGATCCCTTTCTAGAATATCTTTCAGCAGCCTGTGTAGGGTTGGCTTTGTTGTCATGAAATTCTTTAGTTGTTCTTTGTCATGGAAGTATTTCACTTCTCCATCAAACTTGAATTAGAGTTCTGTAGGGTATATCAGTCTTCGTTGGAATCTGTTTTCTTGCAAGACTTAAAGTACTTTCCTCCATGCTCTTTTTGACTACATGGTTTGTGAAGAGAAATCTGCTATTATTCTGATGGGTTTTCTTCTAAATGTGATGTTTCTCTTCTTTTCTCTAGTGGCTTTCAGTGTATTGTTCTTGTGCTGGATTTTTGGGATCTTGGCTATTATATGTCTGTATGTGCTTTTAATTGGGTTGGTATTATTTGGAGTTCTATATGCTTCAGTTACCTGAATGCCAGATTGTTATCCCATATTTGGGGAATTTTCTGCTATTACTTCTGTCCATATTATTTTATATCATTTGTATTAACTTCTTTCTCATTGATGCCTATTAGTCTTATGTTATTCAACTTTGGATTGTCTTACAGGTGTTGAATTATTTTTTCCTGCATCCTAGATGCTTTTAGGGGATCTTTTCTTTCTTTTTTTTTTTTTTTAGCAGGACCATGGATTGAACTCAGGCCCTTGTGCTTGCCAGGCAAGCACTTATTCTACTGAGCTCTCTCCCCAGCCCCCAAGATATCTTTTCTTATTTTTTTGTAGGTGCAACAGTGTCTTCAAGGTCTGAATATCTATTTTCACTTTCCTTCAGACAGTTTTGCCAGCTTGTGATTGAGGTTTTAATTTCTTGTATGTCACTTTGAATCTACTTCCTGCATTGTATTTATTTCCTATATTGCTAATTCAAGGATTCCATCATTTTTGTATTTGCCTCTATTTTTTTTTTTTTTTATCAGTGTCCTCTTTAGAAGCACTCAGGACTTCTTTCATTGCAGTTATTCCTGTTTTTTACTTCAGAAATTATTTCTGGACTGATTACCTCTCTACCATTCTGCAGTTGCTTGTTTACTTTAGACACTATTATTTCAGAGATTTCAGGTGTTTGATCTCCTATTTCTTCTATGCTATTTTGTCCTGCATTTGTTCTAGGTGGTCCTGGGGCCTGAAAATTCATTTTTCTCCTTTTCTTTGTCATTTCCTATAGCATTGTCTTCTGACCTTTGGTGTAGAGCTTTGGTGGAGTTATTACCTTAGCCCTAGGTCCTGATTTACCAAGTTCAAACTTGTCCAGGTGAGTGTGCCTTGGGTCTGGCTGCTGTGCTCCACTTTTTCCTGTGGCAGAACTTGGAAGTGAACTCGCTGAACCACTCTGGCAAGTTGTTCTGCTCCTTGATCAGCCTTGAGTATCTTGCCTCTAGTCTCTCTGCAGGGAGTTCTGCCACAGAGTTCCACACTGGGCCTGTCTGATGGAGGAAGTTACACACACACGCCTGGCCTGGATGCTGGCTGGAGTGAGAATCCGGAAGGACTAGGAAGTCACACTCACTCTTTGGGCCTTTGCACTGGCTTGAGTCTAGAATGAGTAATATTTTTAAGCAATTAATAGTATCAATTTCTATTTTTTTTCAACTTCTATTTTATTAACAAGACAGCTATAGTGACTGTGATAACAAATGTGAGGTAACTATAGTTAAGTTTGTGTCAGGGATATCCATTACTCTTAGTCATCTCTCATTTCTCTACCCTTCTGCATGTTTGAATGATTGAAAGACTGCCTTTAAGAATTCTTTGTGAATCTTGGCATCAGGTTGTGAACACATACTTATTTTATGCCATCCATGCTTACTTCCATATTTTTGTATGAGGAAATTTTCATTAGTTTAACATTGCATGAAATCCAAAAGAAATAGTGTTTCTAAGTGTCTTACTTCTGCTTTTGCTTGTCTACTTAGAGGGACCAAACTTATTTTTTTATATTTTGACATAGAATATAAAAATTGGAATGAAGAAATATTTTCTTCTGTTCACAAGAAATGGATATAGAGGAAATCTAAGAATTGATTATTGCAGGCAACAGAAAACTGTTTCTCTGACAATCAGCTTAGAAAACATCATAGTGATTTAGTTGAAATCTACATACCAACCAGAGAGACCATGATGCCTACTTTTCTGTGTCAACTTGAAGAATGTTTTGGGAGAAATTAACATTTAAACCACTGAACTTTAAGTAGATTTCACTCCATAATCTGCTGCGGCCTAATATAAAACAGGCCTAAACTGGAGAAAAAGGCCTCCTAAAGCAAAAGAGAATTATGAAGCACACTACCACTAGGCCTCATCTGTGCTATCACAGATTCTGATTGGAGCCTTATGATTGACCATTCAGGATTATTCACCAATGTTGCAGATTTGGCACTGCTCAACTCCATTCATTATCATATGGGGCTATTTATTTATTTTACTTTTATTGATACATGTTTGCAGTATATACTTTCTTTGTCTAATTCTCATCTGAGCTCAGAAGACTTTAAGCCTGATGGAAATAACACCAGTAAAAGCCAGGTGTGGAAGGAAGTTTGCATTTTGTTTATTTCTAGAGACTGTCTGTGATTGAGGTTAAGCACAATGTACCAATTATTCCTTCAGAGGATATTTCAAGGCAGTCTAGTATTGATACAGTGGCATGGCTACAATTGGGGCCTTTTAGCCTGATCTATACTGAAAGTTGAGAGCAAAGAATTGAGGAGAATGTTTTTAAACATTGTCAGTTTATGCAAAAAATGAAGCATCAGTAAAGTTGTAGATGACAAAGATAGAGCAGAAAGGGTTTGTTGCTGAGAAGGAATAGGATAATGGAAAAGATAGCATAAGGACTTTACAAGGCATAGCAGGACTCCAGCCCTTGCTGCCTCAAGGTTGCAAAGGGAAAGAAATTGCTTTGAGAAGAGAGATCCCAGAAGATCATGTCCCAGAATGGGTGCAGCATACAGAATTTGTTACTCAGGATTGGGTTTAAAGTGCTCATCAATCCAGGCATTTGGCCACTATAGCCAAGAGATAAGGAAGCCTATTGACTGTTCCAGATGTGGCATGCCTTGTCATAATCCACATGGTATTGAAACACATGTAGAATGTAAGAGCTGTGGTATCAGAAGGTTTCCATCCCAATTTTAGTTGAAGGCCCGGGAGGTCACATAATGTTCCTCTCGGGGAAATGTGTGAAGCTGTGAGTGTTAAGGTTGAGTTTCAGTGGAGACTAGACTTAAAAAATCCAGAATGTGGATATTCTGAGGAAATCTATGAAGAGAGAGTAGAACTAGCCCAAGACATAAGCCCTAGGACATATAACCATTGGCAGTGCTATAGGGCTGGAGTCACCAAGTTCTCTGGAATTCACATCGTCACATATTGCTTTGAATGCTGGACATGGAATTACAAGACTTAATTTTGACCCTGCTCAGTTTTGTAGTAACTTTGGTGTCATTATTTGTATTGCCTCATTTGTATCTTTTGAAATGATAGTATTTATCTTATGCCATTGTATGTTACAATGGGCTTAAAGCTATGAGTTTGCCTGAAATCTCAAAGAAGACTTGGAATTTTGACTTTTCAGTAATGATGAACTTGTTTGAATGTTAGAAATTCATGGATATGGACTAAATTCCTTTTGTATAAAGGGATATGCTTGAGTTTGGGGGAGAAAATGTTATGCCTTATATCCAGTTGTCCCCTCGAAGCCTCATGTATTTATAGGTGTGGCCTTTCAGAGGTGGGTGGGTGGATCTTGAATGTGTGATGCTAGGATTAAGTGTGTGATGTTGGTATCAAGGGTATTGGATTACTAAATTAATGTACTGATTGGTTTGGCTTAGTTTTGGGTAGGATTAAGGGTTCCCTGTAGAATAGAGTAGAGTAGAGAAGAGTAGAGTGGAGTAGAACAAACAGAACAGAACAAAACAGAATAGAATAAGACTAGAATAGACAAAATAAAATATAGCCTAGATAAAATATAAGGGACATAAAGAGGACTAATGTGGTTGCTTGTCCCTTGCTTGCTGCTTTGCTAATTCACTGCTTGCTACTTTCGGCCTGCCATGAACTTTCTCCTGTATCATGCCATCCTGTCATGGAGCCAGCAATCATAGTTGGAAACTTTACAATTTTTACAAAGCCTTTACAAATTGGGAACCAAAATAAATGTTTCCTCCTTTAACTTCTGATGTTTCATGTTGTTTCTCATCATTGAGAAAAGTAGCTAAGACATTAAATACACTTCCCCTGCTGGTTTCTCACTTCACTGTAATTTGTTGTGGGAGCTCACTTTGTAGGATTTTGATATGTGGAGGTTTTTATTGTTTGTATGAACTGGCCTATTTTAAACAAAAAATTAAAATCTCACAATAGCAAAATTTGTGTGAAGAGTATCTTAGTGCTTGCCTACACTTAGGGAGGATTGGGAGCTGCAGCTAAGTGGATAGATCAAATGTTTTATTTGGATATCACTAAAAATGATCTAAATGTGATTGTGGTCATGGTTTCACAACTCTGCTGCTATGACAAATTCTGGTAAATTATACACTTTGAATTTGTGGATTGTAATTCAATAAAGTTGTTATTTAAAAAGATAAAAAAATGAATATGATTAAGTTGCTTAACATATCAATTGCTGTGTTTGATATTATGACAGTGAATTCTCTGTTCCTATTGAATAAAGCTAAGAAGCAAAAGAATCTAGAAACATTTCCTAGATGTGAAAATACCTCTTTCAAGGTGATTTTGAATATTGGAGCATTATAGTGAGTTTTGGTGCAGGCTATAAAGATAGCAATAAACTAACCATCTCTCTGAAATGTAGTGGTAGAGGCTTATGCCCTCAAAATGGTACTTCCTGAATTTTATCTTTAGTTTTGTATTCTTAGTATTAGTGAAGTCTTTTTAATATGGGTGTATAACTTTGTGACAGGACACTAAAAAGGGAAAATATTTGTGAATCACCTGATAATAGACTTATATAAAAAAAAAAGTAAATACACTCAAAAATATATTACAACTCAAGGGTAAAAAGACAATGTGATTTTAAAAACTGGCAAAAAATTGAGTAGGCATTCCTTCAAACACATAAAAATAACCAAAGATCAGGATGTGGCTCAGTGGCAGATTTCTTGTCTGGCATGCCAAAGGCCATGGGTTCAATCCCCAACCCCACAAAAAAACAAAAATAAAAAATCAACGAGCATATGGGAAGATGCTCAACATATTAGCAAAATGCAAACCAAAACCACATTGCTTTTCTCACCCTAAATCACCCTAGTGAAATGGCTTTAATAAGTCAGATAATAAAAAATATGTATAACAACCATTGTTTTGCTGGGTGTGGTGGCACATGCCTGTAATCCCAGCACTCGGGAAGCTGAGGCAGGAGGATTGTTGTGAGTTCAAGACCAGCCTGAACTACAAGGTGAGCCTAAGGCCAGCCTGAACTGCAGAGTGAGACCCTGTCTCAAAAAGACAAAAACAAACAAACAAACAAACAAACAAACAAAAAACCCATTGTTTTGGTTTTTTTTGGTGGAACTGGGGATTGAACTCAGGCCCTTGTGCTTGCTAGGCAAGCACTTATTTCACTGAGCCATCTCCCCGGGGCCAGGATATGGATAAATTAGTTTTCATATATTACTGATGGAGATATGGAATTTTGAAGAAATATTGAGAAACTTTAGTTTGACACCTACATGCATATTCAAGAATCATTTTAAAAAGCAGATGAAGGTTCATGGTAATACTATTTATACCTCACAAAATGCTCATCAAAAAAGAAAATGTGACATTTTGATGAAGTGTTACTCAACCATAAAACAGAATGAAGTAATGACATACTGAAACAAAAATAAACCTGAAAACATTATGCTAAGTTAAAGAGGCCAAGCATACACACATACACACACACACACACACACACAAAAAAAAAAACACACATGTATTATATGATTCTATTTATTTGAACTCTTCAGATTTGCCAGTTTCACAGAACCAGAAATTGTTGCCAGAGGATGGAAGGTGGAGAGCTGTTGATGCAAAAGGGGGACAAACTATTAATTGGTACTTCTGTTTTGTATTTATGTGATAAAAATTCTCTAGAAGTAGACAGTGGTGATGGCTGCAAGTTATGAACATATTACAAACAAATGAACTTCACACTTAAAAATTACTAACATAGTGAGTCTTATGATCATTATATCTCAATGAAAAAATTTAAATGGTGTCATGACCATCACAATATAAAAATCTAGTTATATTGTTTGACTATCCATAGTTTTGAGTCATACCAAATCACAATCATCTTTGAATAGTCTTTTTAATTAAATACATCCAGAAAAATATTGTGCATTCTATCAAAACTTTTCATAAACA
>PVKA01019338.1:5703-25971 GCA_004027165.1 Ctenomys sociabilis
CTATTTTTTATTCTTTTAATTTTTTTTATGAATCTAGTACAGGGTCTATAGGGCCTCACTGCACAGAATGGATTTGTAGTGATTCTCCTGTTTTCAGTCCCCCAAGCACTGTGATTACAAGCATGTGCCACCATGCCCAGTCTCAATTGCCATCTCAGTGCGCCTGGGGCCCAGGGCCAGCATGGCATGTTAGAGACTGAAACTCTGCCCCTGCATCTGACTAAACAGGTGCTTTAGTCTGCTAAGCTATCTGTGGGCCCTGAATCTTGCTACTTCTTGTTGGATATCTCAGATCTTTAATTGTTTTTATTTATTTCTTTGAAAGGTGGTTGATCCAGAAATTTGGCAGGAAATTAGTTTTTCTTAGTCTATAACATTGTTGTTGCTTATTTCTTCATGATAATCTCTAATAATGTGATTGGCAGCTTTGAAACATTCTATACTGTCTCTGATTTTACTCAAGTCTTTTCTCTACTTAGGCAAATAAATGTGATATATATTTTCTATCTCCTAGGAAAAATTCCAATACAGTATGTCTCATAAAGCCATATTTTCAGCTTCCCAATCACTGGGATTGTAGGGACATGCCACCCTGCCCAGGATCAATGCACCCTGGGGACGGGGCTGGCACGGCTCACCATGGATCGAACCCTGGTCCCTGTGTCTGCTTAAGCAGGTGCTTTAATCCACTGAACTGAATGGGTCATCCAGATATAATGGCATGTTTGTAACCCCACTATTCAGGAGGCTCTGGCAGGAGGATTTTCATGAGTTTGAGTACAGCCTGGTTAATCTGAACTGCATGATGAGATTTTGTCTAAAAAATGAAAAAAAAAAAAAAAGAACAGGAGGAAAGAAGGATGGAAGAGAGAGAGAAAGAGAGAGAGAGAGAGAGAGAGAGAGAGAGAGAGAGAAGAGGAAGAGGAAGAAGGAGAAAGAGGGCTGGCAGTAGTTCAGTGGATTAAAGTACCTGTTTAGGCAGACACAGGGACCAGGGTTCAGTCCATGGGATGCCATACAGACATACTCCAAGGGTGCGTTGAGACCGGTTGTGGTGGTGTGTGCCTATAATCTCAGTGCATGGGAGGCTGAAAACAGGAGAACTACTAGGAGTCCAATCTGTGTAGTGAGATCCTGTAGACCTTGTATTAAATATATCAAGGAAGGAAGGAATGAAGGAACGAAGGAAGGAAGAAAGCAGGAAGAAAGGAAGGAAGAAGGGAAACAGAGAGAGAAAAAGAAAGGAAGAGAAAGAAGACAAAATGAGACAGAGAAGGACAGAAAGAGAATCGATTATGAAACCCAGAAGTTTCTTATTTTTAAAATAAAAGAGTATTCCTAAATTATCAACATGATTCATATGTTTTATATCTATCTCTTATTTTCAGTGTTAACAAATAATATTTGTGTAATTGTTCTATTTGTTATTTATTTGTACATGTTTTAGTAAAAACTGTAAAGTCCTCTCAAGGAGTTGGCATGTGCAGGGAACCCATCATAATTCTATTTCTATCCCTATTCCTCCTACTCCTGTCTCTTGAGCCCCTTCTCAATTGAGAAAGATATGCCTACGTACTTTCTACTATTTATCATTTGTCTTTATTTAATTTTTGGATTTCTTACATAACTGGAAACATACCTTATTGAAACTTGTGTGTCTGATTCACTTTACTCATATTTTATCAAAGTTTGTCCATTTTCTCATAACTCATGTTTATCCTTCTTTGCTACAGCACAATACTCCATTGAGTGTAAATTTGCTCATTCACCTACTGGTAGAAATCCAGGCTGCTTCCAAGATTTGCCATTATGAATTGTGCTGTTAAACCTGTGGCTACATATTTCATATTGGTAGCTTATTTTGGAAATGTGTTTTAATGTGATAACAAAGAATGTCATTATAAGGATCTTAGATGTCTATGAATAAAGCATATGAGTGTCATCTACTGCCACAGTACTTTGAAACTAGATGGAGGAAATGAGGGACTATCCCATTAAGAACAACAACAAAGCAGGATTGTTTTAACTGTTTGGGACTCTTCTTGTTACTCATAAACTATAGAATTGATTTTGTTAGTTCGGTGAAGAATGTTATGTAGTTCCAATAGGAATTTCATGATATCTATAGATTGTTTCTGATAATATGCCTCTTTGAGCTGTATTCATTCTGTGTGTCTGTGAACAAGGAACTTGATTTTAATCTTCTAAAGTCCTCTTTCAAGTTTGTTTTATGAGTTTTGTAATTTTCATTGTAAATAAGGTTTTCTTTTTTTATTAGATTGATTGTTAGTATGTAAATTTTGAAACTATTGTGAACGAAATTATTTTTCTGTATTCTTCGTCAGTGGGTTTTCACATTGTATGTATGGATCTGATTTATTTCTTTGATTTTGTGTCTTGGTGCTTTACGAACTTGTTTATTAGATCTCTGAAGTCCTCTGCTGATGATTTAGATCATTTGTGTAAAGAACTACATTATCTGCAAGAAGACATAATTTGACTTCTTCTTCTGTTTGTTCCTCTTTCTAACTTTATTTTATCTCTAAAATTTAAGGTATATATACCTGGAGAAGTGACAACATCTGTGTCTCATTCACTATGCTAGAGGAAATGTCACCTGTTTTCTCCATTCAACTTCCTTGCTGTCAGTTTGTTATACATGGATGTATAAAATAAGAAGACAGTGTGATTTTTATCCTTGATTGTGGATGTGGTGTATCAGCTTAGTATTTACAAATTTTTAATCATTCTTACATCTTAGGAAGATGCTGGTATGGTCATGATAGATCATCTTTTAAATGGTATTTGAATTTTTGCTAGTACCTTATTGAGTTTTTTTTACATTTGCTTTCATCAGTGATAATGGCTTGTAATTTTATAGTGTTTATGTAGTAACAGTTTATAATTATTTTTGAGTGTTTACATAACAACCAGAATAATGGTTGCTGCATGACATCAGGTGGAAAACTCTTTTCCTTCCATTTAAAAGAATTTTCTTTTTATTTTTACTATATTTATTGAAGAACAAATAGCAATGAGACAGTTTTAAGACAAATTAACAGGACAGATTCAATAAATTAATACACTGCAAAAAGTTGTCATAATGTTTTGGTGTTGTACAAGGTACATACATGATATTATATTTACAGACATTATTATAGCAGATGTCTCAATCAGTGAATTAAGAGTGTAGCAGTTTACATGTCTTATTTTTTATACTTGAATTATATCACAAATCCAATAATTAATACTTTCTAACTTATTATTTTTCTACTGGTTGTCCATAGTACTAGAAGCCGACATAATACCTTGTCCAACCACTATTAGTGCAAATCTTGCTTCTCATAGAATTATGCAGAAGCACTGCATATTTATCCTAACTGTACTGTTTATACACAGACATTATGATTCTTCTTTTGTATAGCCCCCTTTTTTTGTCGAGATCTGTCAAAGACGAGCACTCCATTTTTATTAAACCAATTTAGGTGCCTGAACTTGGCGACACAATCCAACACAGTGCAGCATTCATCAATAATAGTGAGTTATCAGATGAAGTTGTTTACTGTAGCCATTTACAGCTCAATTTATTCTTATGGCCCCATGTTAATAGCTCATTTTTATACTTACCTGCTGGATGGTTAAGACCGAGATAGATCAAAACCTATGTACCAAAAGATGTAGCTTTTGTTTCTGATGAGGTCAGTGAAGTCCCCTCAGGGTTTATGTTATAATCCTGTGTCTTACTCTGTAGATCCTTTGTCTGTGTCATCCATGTGGATGAGTCATGGCCAATGCTTGGACCAATTTGATCTCTATGAGAGCCCGAGAGAAAGTTTTCTCTACATGTGACTCTCCCTAGGCACACTATACATCATCAATCTCTTTTCTCTGTGGCTCCATAATCTCCTTGATCAGAAAATGTGAGGCACAACTGAGTTTCATGATGTTACAGTACAGGTCCTCCTATGTCCCAAGTTATTGCTGACCTTGAAAGTCTAGGGCCAAAATGTTGGCTGACCTTGCAGCTCTTCTATTTCTCCACTTTTGATCTGTGAACTTAGGTTGTTAACCATACAGAAGACAAGATGATTAGTATCCTGCAGCATATGCCGTTCAGTTTGCCCTAACTTTCTGACTTCACTGTCTTTAGTTGTTGTACATTTCTATTTGTATTTCTTCTTTTGACTTCTTATACTAGGGAGACTATATGATATTTGCACATGTGTTTCTGGTTTATTTCACTTATGAGTATATGTTCAAGTGGCATCCACTTCAATATACATGCTTTAAGTTCATCATTCTTTATAGCTGATTAATACTCCTTTATATAGAAGTACTGCATATTTTTCAGCCATTCTTCATGTGACAGACATCTTGGTTGTTTCCAAGATATTGCTATCACACATTGTGCTGCTATAAACATAGGTACACATATATCACTGTGATATAATGTTTTCAGTTCCTCTGGGAAAATTCTCAGTAAGGGGATAGCTGGCTCAAATGGGATTTTCAGTCCTGCTCTTTTGAGGAGTCTCCACACTGATTTATGCAGTTCTTCTATATTCCTTTATTTATTAGAACAGAAGTTTTCAAACAGATTGATACCATTCTCATATTTGAGCCGGATTGTTGTAATTTTTCCTTTAAACTTCTCATTTTATTGATATGTAATTTTTGCTAAGTTTAACAGTATTCAATTTTATTTATCTTTTCTATATGTGACCAAATATATTTACTGATATTTTTTATTTGTTTCAATATTATTAATTTCTACAGACACTGCTAACTTGAGGTATGACTTTTGTCTTTATATTCTTGAAATGCTGCTATAAGGATATTTATGTGAGAATACTATTTTTAATATAGACATCAATCTATATGTGATTTATTCTTAGAACCAGTTTTATCGAGTCCACAGACTTTAATATGTTTTATTTGCTTTATCATTTGACTCTAAATTAAAAATATATATTATATCCTATTGGTTATGGGACTCATTACTCAAGAGTGTATGTTTCAATGTCTATGTGTTTATGTAAATTTTGTATTTTATTTTTCTTTACTTCTATTTTCATCCCATTGTGATGCAATTTTTCTGAATTTATGTGCCATAGTTTATATTCCAAAAATATGGTAATTTGGATAAAGCACTGTGGAGTACGGAGAATGTTTATTCTACAATTTTCAGATTAAAAACTGTACAGATCTGTTAAATGCCTTTGTTCTACTGGGTATATAATTTATTTTCTGTTATTCTGTCTTGTTAACCTGCTCTTCAAGAAAAAGAAAAGAAAAACATTAAATTTTGTCTTTACATAATATTCATGAGTTTTGTTCCTTGAACATTTTTTAGAATAGCAGCTTTTTATCTGCTTTTTGTGAAGCAGCTTAAAATATCCGTCTTGAGAGACCTGGGGTCAAGCCCTAGGTCTCAGCCATTACTGGCTGAAATTCTTGAGTAAGTCCTGTGCCCAGTATCTCCATCTGTAAATATGGAACATGATCATGATTTTTTTTATATGAAAAGCGTTTATATTAGATTCTAAACATAACATACTTACCTAGCCTCATGAAAGGCAAGATTAGCTAATACTACAGCAGCTTTTTCTGAAATTGTCAGTTCTCTTCTTTAGTTTATTTCTCAAAATACAGATCCCAATACATGTAATCTTTAACAGTAACTTTTATATTTTTTCAGTCATACAGGAAGATAAACAGTTTCAAGCTTATGGAAATAACAAAGGCTAAGACATTGCAAGTATGAGTCCAACTAAAATTCTATTCATTGCTATGTAAGAATACAGACCAAAATAATTACACAAAGTAAAATCAATGGCAAGAGTATTTTCTTCATTAAAATTTGAAATTATAAAAAAAAGTAAATTATGTCTCTATAATTACATTGAACCTACTTTTCATTTTATCTAAATAGTTTTTGTACATAAAATTGGCTATGTTCAGGTTTTGTTCATATTCTTTTATAATTATAATGTCATGTTGATAAATTATTTCATTCATCAATAAACCATGACTTTGTCTTTTATGAGTGTTTTTCTTTGAAGACAACTATGTCAGAAGAGCTACTCCAACTTGGTTTTGGGTTAAAATTGCTTGGACCATCAGTTTTTCTATGGTCATTGTGTGTGTGTGTGTGTGTGTGTGTGTGTGTGTGCGCACGTGCATGAAGTGCATCTCTTGCAGGCAACATATAGTTGAGCCCTTTTTTTTTAATCCATTCTTTCATTCTGTGTTTTCTGATTGGTTAATTAAAGCCAATGTATTTTACTGAAAGATACTGAACACTCCTTGTTGTTTTACAGTCTTTGATGAATTTCTGTTTTAAAAATTTTATATGTTTACCTAAGTGAGATGTATTCTTTTATTTAGGATATTAGAAATAATCCCTCTTTCAAAGAGATTTTCATTTTTCTACTGCAGTGTTGGTTTCATCATTCTGAGTTTCTTTATTTCTGTTCTAAAAAAATATTTCTCCTTTGAGTTTGAGTGATAGCTTTGTAGCATGTAATAATCTGGGTCAGCTAAGACATTCCTTTTGGGGTTTAGAAAATTACACATCAATGCTCCTTTTAAATTTTGTGCAGAGAAGTCTGGTGTTACTCCAATAACAATGCCTTAAAGTGACATGGTGGTTCTGTCAGGTTTCAGTATTTCTCTGCTCTGAATTTCCATAATTTTGACTGTGATATTTTATGGAAAAGCTGTTTTCTGGTTATGTCTATTTGGGTACCTAGATATCTCCTTTAGTTGGGTATCAATCTAGTCTCCTCTATTTGAGGAAATTTCTTCAAAAATTTTTCAATGAATTCAAATTTTATGACATTAGCCCCTATACCAACCACTTCATTAAGTTTTAAAATTCTAAACCTTGTCCTTTCAGAGATCAGGATTATCTTTTTGTGTTTTATTGACATTTTCTCACAATTGTTGATTGTTGAATCAATATTCTGTATATTCACTTCCTTTCAAATCCTTCTAAGCTTTTTTCTGACCTGTCTTACTTATTGCCAAGATTCTCAACTGAACTTGTCATTTTTATGATTTCTCCCCTCATGGTATATGTCTTTACTTTCTCTCTACTGGTCTTTCATATCCAACATATTCTTCCTTAATTCACTCAGCTATATCATTGCATTTTCTTTGAAATTGTGAGTCATTTTAGTAACTGATACACTCACCTGCCTATTTATCCATTCCAAATTTACTTTAAAGACTCTAACAGGCAGGCTTTAAAATTCTTTGTTCTCATCTGTTTCAGTGTCCCTATGATCAAATTTTCCAGAATGAATAAACTCGTGGAGATATTATTTTCTTATTTTCTAATTATAGCTGTGTTTCTGGGAAGAAGTCTACAGAGTGTATGGGAAGGGTATCGCTTGCTATGTTGTAAATGACTTTCTTGGCCTCTTTGACTACCCTGGACCCTTGCTCCTGTGCTGGCCCAGGCTGCCCTGCCTCAAGAGATGAGTGGTGGCTGGGCTCCGAGTGAGAGTGCAGTGTACCTGTCCGAGTTGCTCTTCTCCCTGACAAACAACGACTTACACGGGATATTTTCCAACTGTGGCAAAGTTGTGAAGGTCAGTATAGCGAAACACAAAGACATGAGGAACAATAAAGGAGTGTCGTTCATATTGTTTTGGATAAAGACTCCGCACAAAGCTGCATCAGAGCAATAAACAACAGTTATTTGGTGGAGTGATAAAGGCAAGCATTGCTACTGATAATGGAAGAGCAGTTGAATTCACCTCAAGGTGAAACTATTATGATAAATCTAAGTGTTAAGAATGTGGGGAAAGTGGACACCTAAGTTTCGCTTGTCCAAAGAATATGCTTGGGAGCATGAGCCTCCAAAGAAGAAGAAAAAGAAAACCACTGAATCAAAAAAATGGAGGACACAGCAGGAAGCCAGGATGAAGGCGAAGATCTCAGCCCAGCCCTCACTTGGCAGTAAGCCCAGAAGGAAGAACAAAACAAATAGAAACTCAGTGCCTGGGACCCTTTGACCTCCAAGGATTCCTGGCACTCCAGTATAAAGAAGAACACGTGCTTCAGTGAAGAGCAGGAGCTTACCTATTAGTGTTGACACCACGCAACCGTGGCTCATGATCACTATGAAGATTCCTGGGTCCCACCGCCCTCATGAAACATAAATGAATGTCTTGCTTAGACTGCAGTTCCATGCCCAGAATATCACATATGTATATGTACATCTTCCAAAATACTTGAGGCCCCCATTTATGTTGTAGGTGAAATGGGGTCTTCCTGTGCAATTCAGGCTGCCTTCCGCTTGCTGTATAGTGGCCTGGGCTGGCCTCACTGGCCACAGTGCTCCTGCCACAGCCTCTTGAGTGCTGGGATTACATTTGGATAGCTCCACATATTATGGATTAGGGGGTCTACTTGTATTAAAATCCAGGATTTGTTAGTAATGAACTTGAGAGAAACTAATTTTAAGAAAAACAAATACTGTGGGATGGAGATATATCTGAGGGACACAGTGCCTACCTGGCAAGGCAAGAGGTTCTGAGATCAATTCCCAGTATCAAAAAACAAACAAACAAATACTATGATGGTAATGCTGCTATAATTCCATAAAAAGGTAGGTATTAAGAAGATTTATTTGAAAACTTGACTGTAAATGCTTTAGTGATATCTCACAGTTTCTTAAAGTACTTTTGAAAGACAATCTTTAAAACAGAAACTTCATAAGAACTGAAAGAATGCTTCATTTTTCTTTCTGTATTGAGGGCAGAGTCTACACGGTGTTTAGGGTCTCAAGTTGTAGTGATCCCTCTGTTTACAGCCTCCGAAGCCCTGGGATTACACACCCATGTCACCATGCCCAATCTCAATTGCAGTCTTAGCGAGCCCCAGGAGTGGTTTCGGCACAGCAGACAGGAGACTGAACCCCGGCTGCTGTGCTCTGCTCAAGCAGGAAAAATACTTTATTGTTAATAGTACTATCAATAAATTTCCAAAAAAGATATGTTAAAAAAACTGACTTTCTCTTTGTGATGTAGCAAAGATATGAATTTACTCCTTATAAGAGTTTCTACTGTAGTCTGTTTTGAATGCTAAATTTCACTAATGACACTGTATGAGAGAAAAGAAAATGTTTCGGTAATATTTACAGTTGCTACCCAGCCCTATTAAGTAGCTGTAGTCCGCTTCTTGGTTTGTTTTTGCAGTACTAGGAATTGAAATCAGGACCTTGTGCTTGGCCAGGAAAGTGCTTGCTCTACTGAGCTATCTCCCTGGCCTTGTTCTCTGCTTCTACTTATAACTCAGGCCAGCCAGATAGCTCAGCAGACTAAAGCACCTGGTTAGGCAGAGCACAGAGGGCTGGGTTTGATGTCCTGCTGCAGTGTCAGCACCCCCCCTCTGCCTCCAGGCATGCTGTAACAGTGATCCAGACTCGGCGTGGTGGTGTACACCTGTGATCTCAGTGCTTAGGAGGCTGAACCCAGGCAGATCACTAGGAGTCCAATCTACATAGTGAGACCCTGTAGACCACATAATCCCTGTCCTAAATATTTAATAATGAAGATATACCTCATTTTTCTTCTTTTTTAAATTTTATTCTACCAAGAAACAAATAATAAGAGTTTCAAAGCTGATTAATAGGACAGTTTCAATAATGAATACCTTATATATTGTTATCTTCTTAGTGGTTCTCCATTTTACAAGGTGCAGATAGGATATCCTATCCAAACACTGTTAGTACAAATCTTTCTTCTCATTGACTTAAGTGAAAGTAGCTGTATATTTATCCTAACTGTTTAGTCCTGTCAGAGATGGGCATTCCTTGGCATCTAAATACTATAGATAGTGAATTCAGCAAAACAATCCAACACAGTCCAGCAGTCCACAATAGCAGTAGGTTATCCACAGAAGTTGTTGACTTGAACATTTCATAGCTCAGCATATTAATATGGCTTTGCTGTTTATACTTTGCTTTTGTACTTTTCTGCTAGGTGGTTAAGACCAAGATAAAGCAAGACATATAACAAGAAATATATCTTTTGTATCTAGATGATAAGGTCAGCCAAGTCCACTTAGGAGTTATCCTGTAACACTGGTACTTTCTTATTATTTAAATTTTAGAAAATTCTAAATATTTTACTTTATTAAGTAGTCATTTCATTATTTAAAATACAAGGGTCATTTTTTCAGATACCACAAGATTCTTCTTATGAGTCTCTTGAAATATAAACACTGTATATTAATATATAGTATAGTGTAATTTTTAGAAAATATATACATACACTTGTTATGAATATATTTTATGATTTTTATGGAATTATTTATCTCAACATTTTATCTTTCAGGTACTGAAACTGGAATATCAATTACAATATAATATATTTTAGGGACTTCAATTTAACATAGTATCTTGAAATTATAAAATAGTTATACATTAAATCTTACTTATATATGAATAAGAATAATTTTTTACAAAAACTGTTTTGCTTTTATTCATTTAAATGTCAAAACAGATTTGGAAGTTCACCTTGACTTCTCCCAAAACTTTCATTGCAAGTTCAATAGAAACTAATTCAAATCTGTGTATCTACTTGGAATCATATGCCATTTTAACAATAGAAGTGTGTTAATCATAAATCATGGCATGTCTCCATAAATACTTATTTACAAATTCTGTACAGTAATTGGCATTTTTCAGATATAACTCTTCTGCATTTTTGTTTGTACCAGGATTGAACTCAGGTCTTGCCAGGCAAGTATCTCGCTACTTATGGATGTTCTTCTTAAATCCATCTCAAATTATTCCTTGTGTGGCAGGATGATAAATACAACTAAATTTGTTGACTTTATACAAATAAAGTCATTGATTATACGCAGGTATTTGTTTAATTCATTAGCTTGAACATATTTCCTTACTTGACATATTTTTAATTTGCTATAAATAATAATATTTTTGCCCACAGAGTTTTTTTTTCAAGTGTTTCCAACTAGCTTAACTTTTATTTGTTTTTCTTGTCCATTATACTACCTAGGGACTATATCCTTGTTATAAATATAAATGATGAAAACTGTATCACTTTCTTATTCCAGAGATTACAGCTGAATCACCAATATTTTATTATAAAGTATTATATTATTAGTAAAATTTAAAGGTATACAAGTGGACAGATAGATAAGTGTAGATAGATAGATAGATAGATAGATAGATAGATAGATAGATAGATACATACATACATACATACATACATACATACATACATACATAGAATAGTTGTGTGGGTAAGAAAAGTCTCCTATGTTACTCATGTTCTGATATTCTACCAAATATTAATGATTTCTCAATTTCATTTCTTTTCACTTGATAAATCAGGGAACTTAATAAATATTCCTTGTTTATCACATAAAATCTTTAATATTTTAAGTTTTAAACTTAAATTCATAGATGTTTTATCTCCTTTTTATATATTGTTTTCGTTATTCAGCTCATTTTTTCTTGGCTCTTCCACAATGCTTGAGTTGTTTAAAATTGTTTCATACTGAAATATGAAATGATCATTCAGATGTTTATAAGTTATTCAGATGCTTATAATTTCCTTTTGAGATATTTATGAATTCCTTTTAAATTTGATTTTGATTAAGAAATATAATCCAAAATGTTTTATTATTATATTTACTTAAACTTGTCCAATATGAAAGCATATTGACTCTTTGAGCATTTGTGTCCATTTAAATGAGTAATCTGCTACAATTGGTGATAATGTTAAATGCTTATGTTTATTTGAGTTTTCTGTAATCTTTGTAGAAATTGACCCAGTATTTATATCAATAGTAGAAATGAGCTGTCAAAACATTCATCTAAATTATCTGTTGTTCTTACACATTTGTTGAATATTTTAACAGGCTAACAGCAAGTAGTTATTAATAGTAAATAACACATAAAAAGAATATAATTTAGTTAATTTTCTGATTGTCTTATTTAATGAAATATGTTTTATATAAAACTAATATAAAAGAAAGGCCTGAATTTATATCAAATATTTATCTTGAAAACAAAGGCTTTATATAGACTTAAATTGCCTTTAAAACTGTACTGACAAATTTCAAGCAATATTTTATTTAATGGAAATGGACCAGTTGCATACAACTTTCTATACTATTCATTTCCTATAGTAATTTACTTCTAATATATAACTACCAGTATTATTTTTCAAAGAATTACACAGGAAATCTCAAGATGCATTAACCTAAAGTGAACTAATCAAGTTTTACTATCTCTAATTTATATAAAGCAATTCATCTTTTTTAATATTTTACAGTTGATGTCATTCAGTACCCATTACCTAATTGCATCTACCAGATTCAGAAAAGGTTAAAGTATGTGCTGAAAATAGAAACCATGTATTATCCCTATTTTAATATATTTTTAAGCTGTAAAAAAGCAGTATCTTCATATCTGAATTAATCTTATTCTTGATCATGTTATACCTTCTAAAATAATAGGAATAATCGATTTGTGTAATATAATTTCAGAGCCTCAAGGCCACTACTAAAATAAACCATATCATTTGAAATAATGTGAAAAACTGGAAAAAAAAAACGTTAGCAGAAATAAAATTTAGAAGAAATATATCAGATTTAAATTACTCTGAAATTGCAAAGCTGTAATTTTGTGTGCTCACATCTTTTATTCTGCTCCAGTTCTGACAGAGTAATCTCCTGATAATATTTTAATAGATAGATTTCCAAGCCAGTTCTCAGCAGAAAGTCAAAACCCATATTGTGATTCACATACATTATAGTTTAAACCCCTAGAGGCTTTAATTATTATTCTATTTTTTTAAATCTGCATTTTTTGTTTCCATCTCATTATACATTAAAAGGGCAACTCTGGGCAAGACACTTTTTATGAATAGCAACTTAACTTGCAAGTTTTTCTTTTTTTTAACATTTAAATAAAGTACATGAGACACTTCTGAAATGAAGCAAAATCTATTTTAATGAATGTACATTAAATGCAGTTCTTATTTGACAAGTTTAGATAAGTTCCATGATTTTGATTTTACATGCTATAGAACTCACTAACAAGGTGATGTAAGAGAAGGTTTTGAAATTTAATGTTGCTTTCACTGTGTATAATGACATTTAGAGTTACTAGTATGTTTTCACATTTAAAATGCTATTCAGTTTCCTTTCACTTAGTTCACAAATTCTACTATTGAGGGAATTTGAAGCATCCTAGTGGTAAGAGTTGCACACGTATTTCGAATGAAGAAAGACGTTTGTATATATTTACTCACATGTACACACAATGTAGAGATACATATATAGATGTGTATGCACATGGTCATAATATATGTCTATCAGTTCTAGTCTATTTTGTAATTTCTCTCTCTCTCTCTTTCTATTTCTCTGTGTGTGTGTTTACAGCTTCAGAGGTAAGCATATTTCAAGCAGATCTTAATTTTGTCGACTTGGTGCTCCCACATCTCTCATATTCCTTATGCTTGTAGAGCAAGTAGTCAAATTAACTTGCCTAAGTCGTTTTGCCTTCATCTTTGGAAACAATCTAAGCATATTTATAATAGAGGTGAAGGTGTCAATTTGTGAATTGTAGGCGAACTCAACTTGCCCTGACCACTACTGTACATACTGGATTAGAAAGTCAGATTTACAGTCTTTTGAATTTCTGTATAGCCGATTTTAATATGCTAGTTAGCTTCATAATTAGGGATAAATAATGGAGATTACACCATGGTGAAGAGAAAAGTTTCATATTGGCTCAGAGTTACTGCTTCTGGGCCTTTTAGTTTATCCCTGTGGGAGCACATCTTGGACAAATCATGATCAGGAAGTTAAGAGACAACAGCTCCATAGCCTCCAAGGACAGACTCTAAAATATTCAAATACCTTCCCCTAGGCTCCACTTACTAAAATTTTCCACCTTCCAGAATTTCAAAGCTGTAATCCAAACTTACAACACATTAATATTTGGGGAACAGTCTGTTTGACATTAGCATTACCTTAGATATGCAATTTTCTTATTTGATATCAAATATAACCCTTACCAAGAAAGGAGAGAGGCTTAATTCAATGATTTTTTATTTCTATTCACTTGCTAGGGTATAAGTATATTTCTCTTGTTATGTCAAATATCACAAACTGAGTCATTTATCGACAGTGAAATTGATTCCCTCATCTTCTGGAGTCTGTGATATCCAAGATCAAAATATTCACATATCAGTGGAGTATTATGCTACATATTTACATGGTAAACGTTGGTAGAATCTGCCCCTTTTCTGTCTCAAGACAATAACAACTGCTTAATGGAGAAAATGTTTAGTTCCTGGCCTGATTATATCTAGGGAGACACAGAATAGCAGAGGAGAGCCACTCACCTCATGGTGAGTATAAACAGATAGAAAGGGAAAGAGCCAGAGAGAGTAAAAAGAGGGTTGATTCTGAATATACACTTCAAAGAAATGCCTACAGGTACTTACTGTGTTTGTTGGTTACTCTTCTTTCATTGCTGGAACAAACTACCCAATGCCAAAAGTTATAGAAGGGAAAATCACAGCTCACAGTCTGAAGAAGATTCTGTCCACAGTTATCTGCTACAAGGCAAGGGTGTTATGAAACAGGAGCAACATTTTAAACTGGCAGAGGATAGAAAAAGCAGTAAAAGCAAAATGAGGGCATGAACAAGCCTCTTTTCCTCCCCTATGTTGAACACAGGCTTCTATCACGTAGGGTAGGGGTAGCTCCCACACCATCTCCATGCCTTCCTCTTGCACAGGATGAGGGTGTTTATAAAGTGATTTTCCTAACTCCCTACTGAATCTCTTACATAAACTTCCAAATTTCTCAAGTTGAAACAGTTTTTCAACTGTTACAATCCATTCATTCTTCCTTGTTAATCTGGCAAGAAGACACATTTTTCCATACCAGTTTCCAGAGACAAAGCCCTGTTTGCTCTTACCATTTAGCAACTTGAACATTCGGTCTTGTCTTTGGGAGTTGAGGGGTGGAGTGTTACAGTTATAATGCAATATAATGTTGAACTCCTAAGACTCACGCATAGCCCTTTTTGCAAAAGGTGTTTACTCCATCTCTAAGAGTTCCCAAAGTCCTAACAGTTTCAGCATTGCTTAGGAGTCCAAATCCCGTCTTCTTTGTGATGTAAGGAAAACTTTTACCCCAAGGCTCTGTACAAATGAGAAGTTAAACATATCCAGCACTCAGTGGCACAAAATATTATATTAAAAATGTTACAAACAGAGATACAGAGGATTTATGTCAAACAAGTCCAAAATGTATCTGGGTGAATAATACATCCTGTTGTTTCATATCTGACAATATCTGAGAAAATTATGAACTGCATAGGAGTTGACTGACTCCACTCATATGGTACCCTTGATGGTTATAGCCCCCACAGCCTGTCCCTTAGGCCTACTTTTCTCCCTTCTTGCAGATTTCCCTAGATGACCCACATTCCTGGATATTCCAAACTTGTGTCTCCACAACATTTTGGTTTTACCCTCACAGCTTCGCACACTGCCTTCTCAGGTGCACACTACTTGCCTCCAAGGTCTTCTGAGAACAAGATGGAAACCTCTTAAACCCCACAATGTTTGCATTCTATATGCTTCACAAACCAGTGCCTCATGGATGCTGCCAAGGTCTGATGCCAGCTAAGCAATATCCATGCTTTCTTCTCTTTTAGCTGCAATGATTCACCAGGCACTCTTAAGTGAGTCTGAGGAACAAATTTTCTATGCTGTCACCATTTGGAACATCATACTCTGTGCCATTCTCCTCAAAGTAAAATCTTTCACTTTTTCAGGGTTGTGACCCTAAAAGATGGAGACATACTGCTTCATGTGATGCTTTTAGGCCATCTTGTAATTACCCTATTTCTACTCAGCAACTGAGATCTCATAAACTCTATCTTTGTTGTTCACAGATTTATTGTACCTTATTTTCTGTTGCAACATACAACATTTTAAATCATCCTATGGGTCTCATTGCTCTTGATTTGCAACATAAACCTGCCCCACCAACCACGCTTATGTCACTGCTTCAACATTCAAGTGCCTTCAAATTTCTACTGTTGGATTAATTAGTATACTGCATTTAATCCCATTCTGAGGTAAAGTCTCTGTACACAAGCAAAATGTAGACAAGCATTTAGCCAATCCAGAAGACACATGTTCTAATTCCAACAACTAATGCTCTCAGAATCTTCCCGGCAGAAACCTCCCTAGCCTGGTTGTTACAGGTGTTCTGGTCGTATGAGCTCTGTCTAGAATGTCTCACACAAAATATCTTAAGAAGATTCTGCTCTACTCTTTCAGACATCAATTCCAAACTTCTTTCTACAAACCATTCCCAACGGCTCTTGAACCACATAATCAAGTATAGTTCCAACATTTCCCCCCTTCCTGCTACCAAATTCTGTCTCAGCATTGCTGGGAAAAATATCTAATGCCAAAAATTAAGGAAGGAAAGATTTATTTAGCTCACAGTTTGTACAGGTTTCATTCCATAATCAGCTGGATCCAAGATAAGATGAAATGGAACAGAAGGAAGAAGATACCAAAAGCAAAAGTGGAGAAGACTCTTCCTTCCTTTTGTAAGCAGGTTACCATCACCAAAGGAGGTACACCTCTCACCCATCTCCCTGCCCTCCTCCCGCATAGGATGAGGATAATTACAAGGTCAAGATCATGCTAGCCTGCTGAGTTGCTCAGTTAAACTTCTAAACTTGGCAAGTTGATGCAAGTTATCAACCATTATACCAACTTCTTCTAGGTGGGCCTCTCATAGAACAATAAAGTGCCCTCGTGATCCAATTACTGCTCTAGACCCTAACTTTAAAAATTGTCCCAGTGAAGATCAATTCTTCAGTGCAGGCAACTTTTTGAAAGCTTTATATTTAATCTCTAGCAAAGACCAGAGTGGAGAATTATTCTGTGTATGATATAAAAGCAGAAAATAAAGAGCACTCATTCTCACAAGCTCTTCTTAAAAACAGCCTCAATCTGTTCAAGATAGCATAGCCCAGAATATATAAATATATCCTATTAAGCTCCTGTTCACTACACTTGCCTTGAGGATTAAATCTCCAGCATAAGATTTTTCTTTTCTTTTCTTTCCTTTTTTTTTTTTTTTTTTTTTTCTACCAGGAATGCAGCTCAAGAACTTGGGCTTGCCAGGTAGGCAAGCTATGCTGCTGAGCTGTCTTCCCAGCCACAGCATATGAATTTGAGAGTTACGATTAGATCATAGAATTGAGAATAACATAATAAGTTAAAGTTAAGTAAAATAGTTAGAAGTTTATTTACTCCATAAATTTCTTTTGAGATGGCAACCTAAGTTTGGAGTTTTCATGTCCTTTCAGTAGTGAAAAGTGAAGCATTTAGACACTTAATAACATTTCTCCCTAATTTTGAACTGTTTTTGAAACATTTGCTTCAGTGACACAGTTCTGACACCATTAGGCCCTTTCAGACTTAATGACACTATATGTTACTACTGTTTATATCAGCTACTACTTCTATTTTGTTGTTGTTTATATATCCAAGGAAAAATCTTACATTTTCAGGAAGTGTTGAAATATGTGCAAACATCTGATGACAAATAACCACAGAGTTATTTACACAGAGTAGTTGGAACCAAGATTAATAAAAAATAATCATTCGGCTTTTAGGTTCAGGATACAGATCAATGTTAACAGACATAATATTTGAAATAGAGGTGCGTATTTTATGTTCCTATGTGATGAAATAATTGTTTACTTAACAAAAATTTGGATATACTTATAATTCACAGTCCCTAAAACACTGAATATTTGAAATAATTTGGAATACAATTTTTTTATAAATATTGTAATGTCTATCATATAAAATGAACTTAATTTCTAATATTAAAAAGTGCCTGTAAAAGCTGGACATGTTTATAATATATTACTTTTTGATAAATTAAATCTAAATTTTAACATATTTGTTATTTTAAAACTTATGGAGGGCTGGCCTGATAGCTCAGCTGATTAAAGTGCCTGCAAACAGGCACAGGGGCTGAGGTTCAGTCCCCGGGCCTGTTGTGCAGGCCTCATCCCTGGGGCACACTGAGATGGAAATTGAGGCTGAGAATGGTAGTACGCCCCTATAATCCCAGCTATTGGGAGGCTGTAAACAGGAGAATCACTGAGTCTGATCGAGTAGTGAGACCCTGAGCACCCTGTAGACCTTCTCTAAAATACAGAAAAAAAGAAACCCTCACGAAACATGAAATGTATTTCAAAAATCAGACAGTTGATGTTATATATTATCCTGTTTATATTGACAATAAATTTTCACAGAAAACATGAATTAATTTTCTAAAACATATTTCAATGTTATGATTATTATATTATGTATTTCAAAGTTTGATATGTATTTGCTGCAGGTGACAATTATTGCATGTAAATGGTTTTCTAAATTTCATTGAAACTCCTGGCTTGTACTGTTTATCCTGGCTTACCTGATCTTTGTTGTTATAATTGAAAAATATTTGATTTGCTTTAAAAACTTCAAACATGAAGCACAGATGGATGTTTTTCTGGCATAAGTTGTATAATTAGCCAAGGTTTTTCCAAGTATATGTTTGAATAATTAACAGAAATATTATTAAACATTTTTGTAAATTTTAATCACTATTCATCTGACCAGTCTACATATTGTACACAGAAAATTTGCATCACAATTACATTGAATATCTAAAGGAGTATAGTTGCAAAAATTGATAACCTTAGTTCTTAATCTAATTTTACTGTAGGTTTTAATTTTTTTACTTTTTTTCTGCTTGCTTGTTTGGAAAACTATTGTCACTTCACTGAAATACAAAAATGTCTATTTAAAAAAAGTTGTAACATTGACATTCTGTAAGCTTATGCCATAGATCTGTTCTACACTGCATTTTACTTGTTGCTCTTGCTAAGCACAGAGCTATAGGCTCTAGAAGGATGAAAACAAACTGCTTCTATCGCAGCCTAACTTGGTGACTTGCTCTATCTTATGACAAGTTATAGAAAATCTACCTTTGTTTTCTCATCTACAGTGTTTGACATGTGGCAGGACTTCTGTGCAAACTTAAAACTATAAGGATAATATGTGAGCACTCTACCAGGCTTAGTTTTTCAGTGTTTATGGAATTATTTTTCCAAGTCAAATGCTAGTCTTTTGTCTCAAAATAAATGATTTTTTGCATTGCTTCCTCATCTAATGTTCTCTGAATACCATGACATAACTATTGTTCTTTAGAGTGTATTTAGATTTAATTTTTCATCTGAATATTTGTTTAATTGTACTGTGACTATCATTATAAATATGTCCAACTTTTGAATTGTGCATGCCATTTCTTAAAATATTTTGTGTCTATGTGTCTTAAATTTGATACTAAATAGTATTCTTTTTGTCTCATGTTTTGGACATATTGCTGCTTTATACATTGCATGTCTATAAACACACTACTAAAATATTTCAAATAAACATGTAACATTAGTGTTCTGTCATTGTGAGAAATATATGAATTTTAAATGTAAAATACATTTTGATTCTATTATATCATTGTGTATTATATTGATTGTAAATTTTTGTCAAGTGACAAATTTATTTTAAAAATTGTATGAGAAAACAATAAACTTAAACTATTATGATGCAATTTCTTTTTTATGTATTTCATACATAGTCTATAGGATCTCCCTACACAGATTGGACTTGTAGCGATCCTCCTATTTTTAGTCTCCTAAGTGCTGGGATTATAGTATGAAGAAATTTCTTAACATTTGACAATATGACCTCATTCATAGAATGCTGATTGCCTTCTGATAAGAGATGTTTAACCAAAAGAGTAATGCTCTTTTCTCATTTTTCTTTGATTTTTAAGATTTTTATTAGAGTTTATTTAGTTTACATATATGTGTGTCTTATAAAATAGGTTAATTCAACGTAAATAGGGTTCTATATTCTTGGGTATTTTTTTGTTTTGTTTTGTTTTGTTTTGTTTTTGCTTCTTTAACATTATTCCATTCAAATTCCACTCAGTGTGAAATTTGAATCTACTTACTGTCAATTTTGTTTCAGTGTTATTTCAAATGTTTTCTTTTTCTCTTATAAGAGTGTTGCAAGGAGTTGGCCAACTCAGCAAAAGTCACCTCAGCAAAATTTCATAGGAAAAATAAAAACTGCACAAGAAATATCCTTATATTTTGACAGAAACTAATAGAAATGG
>PVKA01019338.1:26071-42444 GCA_004027165.1 Ctenomys sociabilis
TTCATTTGTTCTCTGACTAGCTAACAGGTTGAGCAGATGTTGAAAGAGCACTCTTTTAAAAATCTAAATCTCAAGTGAATGCCCAGCAGAGGGCCTACTAGGAAAGAGCTTGGAAACAGGCAGCCAGTAGGGTTCAGCATTCAACTTGGATGGGACTCAGTTGGGAGGAGCCAAATACAGAAACCACACCTAAGCAAGGTCTTACCAGTCAAGTTGGAATTCAGTAGATCTAGACCCGGTGAACTGAGGCGTACTGCTGTGACCAACCAAGCCCACATCACGGTCCAGACTTAAAACTACAGGAGCAATCTCTCGGCACAGCGGCAGCAGCAGGTACCTGGGATGAGCTAGGAAGACTGAAGTACATTAAGGGGAGCTGTCCAGACAAAACTCAGCAGAACTAAATTATAAACAAATTCCCAGTTTAAGATCTGCTTTTTACAAGCTATAATGATTGCTCCTATTGTCTAACATGCAAACCCCTTAAATAATTTTTTTCAATTTCTAAATTTCAATAATTGTCACTGGTATAGTTAATTATGCCACTGTAAAGAGGAAAGAAGATCTGCTTTAACCACATGTTCTCTTTAGGGTAATAACATTGGGAGGAGCTTGGGTACTAACCTCACCAAGGTCTTACACTGAAGGACACAGGAGAGTGCCAAATAAAAACCAATATATCACTCTCAGTCAATACAGAACTAAGAATCTTTGTGTACATAAAACAAGAATCTCTGACAAATGGAGGATACCTAAAAATTAGACTTTTTACAGAGAAGCTCTGACTGCAGTGATAAAGGTACATACTACCAAACTTTCACAAAAAAAGATGTCACAGAAACAAAAACACAGTTCTTTCTGAAATAGAAAAATGAAAAACAAAAGGAGCAAAAGACAATCTCTGGCCTTGAGCCCACCCATAACAAACACAAAAGACATCAGCATAGACGAAATTAGAAGTTATACACCTGAAATCTGTGAAATATTAGCAACTGAAGTAAAGAAATAAGTACAGAAGAGTATGGAGGAAATCAGATTAGAGATAACCTCACAGGTAAAAGAAATGATAACTATACTGAAAGAATTACTCAGCATTTCTAAAGCAAACTGATGAAAAATGGAGAAAAGAAAAAGATGGAAACCTTGAATGAGCAATATAGGAAACAAATAGAATACATGAAGCAGATTCAACAAGATATAGAAGAAATTTAAAAAACTCCATAAAAATGGGCAATATCATTTAATGAAACAGAAGATAGACATTCAGACCTTGAAGACACCATTGCAACTAGTTAAAAGATAAAGATCTCTTAATAACAACTAGGATCCAGGAAATAATAATTCAACATCTGCAAGATAATGCAAAGATGAACAGCATAAGACTAAGGCATCAATGAGAAAAAAGGAGGCAAAACAAATGACATAAAAGAATATGGGCAGAAGTAATAGCAGAAATCTTTCCAAATATGGGGAAACAATGTGATATTCAGGTAACTGAGGCACGTGGAACTCCAAATAATATTAACTCAATTAAAACTATGCCCAAACATATAATAATCAAGATCCCAGAAATTTAACAGAAGAGCAGCAAACTAAAACACTCTAAATAAGAGAAACATTACATATAAAGGAAAACACATAACAATAACAGAAGATTTCTCCACACAAATAATCAACTCAAGAAGAGCATGGAATAAAGTTCTTCAACTCCCACAAGAGAAAAAAATTCAATCACAGACTGATATGCCCTGCAAAACTCTTTCAAGTTCAGTGGAGAAGTGAAATGCTTCCACAACAGAGAACAACTGAAGAAATTGACAACCAAACCAACACTATACAGTTAAAATATATTCTATAAAGGGATCAAAATGTCCACAATTCTCAAAATGACAATTGAAAGAACCTGCCAATCATGGCAAACAATTAAACACAGTAGAAAAGTAGGGAACCAATAGCAGGAAAATAACATGTCAAACATAAATCAATATATATCAATTATCACCACCAATGTAAATGGATTCAACTCAACAATTAAAAGATATAGACCACAGTGTAGATTAAGAAACAAAATTCAAAAATACTCTATATACAAAAAACACATTTAACCCATAAAGATAATCATAGGCTGAAAGTCAAAGGATGGAAAGTATTACTACATGCTCCAGGTCCTCAACAAAAGCAGGGATAGATATTCTTCTTGCACAGAATCTGATCTTCAAACCAAGAATAATCAAACAACACAAAGAAAGTCATCATGCACTGATGAGAAGAAAAACTTAAGGGAAAGAGATAACAGTCATAAAAATGTTTACACCAAATAAGGAGCACCAAGTATAAAAGACAAATTGTGAAGTACATGAGAATTCTAATAACCAATATCACAATCTTAACATGAGTCCTTAACACTCAGTTATCTCAAAAAGATAGGTTAATCAGACAAAAAATTAGCAAAGAAGTAGCAGATCAGAGCCAAACCTGTGAAGAAATGGACTTAGTCGACATATACAGAGTGTTCCATCCAACAACATCTGAATACATATTCCTCTCCATTACACATGGGATGTTTTCTAAAATAGACCATATATAGGTCCATAGATAATACATAAGCATAGACAAGAAAATAGAAATTATTCCATGTATATAATCTAACAATGGTGCAATAAAACTGGAAATTAATGAAAAAGAAATTAGAAAAGCCCAATAAATATATGGAAACTAAATAACTTCAACAACCAATGGATTATAGATGAAACTAAAGAAGAAATTCAACAATATCTACATTCCAACAAAATTTCTAACACAACATATTGGAATTTGTGGGATGCAATTAAAGGAGTTCTCAGGGGCAAATTTATAATGGTGAACTTACACATTATGAAAACAGAGAGAGAACCAATAAATGCCCTCCTGGCGTACCTCAAGTTTCTGGAAAAAGAAGTGCAAACTGAGGCCAAGGCTCTAAAATGGGAGGATTACAAAGATTAGAGCAGAAATCAATGCAATTGAGGCAAACAGAACAATACAAACAATTAATTAATACAAAAGCTAATTCTTAGAAAGACTAAATAAAATTGGTAAAACCATAGCCAACCTCCTCAAGAAGAGGAAGGAAAAATCTCATATTAAAACACTAAGAAATGAAGAGGTAAACTACTACAGACAGATCCTTTGGAAATTCAGAAGATCATCAATAGTTTTTTGAAAATCTTTAGTCTCACATAATTAAAAACACAGAAGAAATATACAGATTCCTAGATGAGCACAAAATTCCAAAACTGAATCAAGCAGATCTAAAGCCTCTGAATAATCTAGTATAAACCAATGACCTTGGGAATATAGTAAAAAAAAAATTACCAATAAAAAAAAATTCAGGTCTTGATGGATTCACAGATCAATTCTACAACAAATTCAAATTTAATCCCAGTACTCCTCAAACACTTCACTGAAATTAAAAAGGAAGAAATACTCCTAAAATCACTCCTTTAGGTTACAAAAGAATCTACTAGAATTTATAAACAAATTCAATATCACAGCATATTTCAAAGTCAATACCCAAAAGTTGATAGCATTCCTCTACACAGATAACAAACACCCTGAGAAAGAAATTAGAGAAACGATAGACTTCATAGTACATTCACAAAATGAAATCCTTAGGAATTAATCTAACAAAGGAAGTAAATGATCTATACAATGAAAATTACAACCATCTTTATTCAAAACACAGTCAAATAGGATTTCAGAAAATGAAAACCCATCCTTTGATCCTAAATGGGAAGTTTCAGCATTGTGAAAATAGCCATACACCAGAAATTATTATGGAGATTTAATGCAATCCTTATCAATATACCTCACAGATCTAGAGAAAATATCCTTAAAATTTATTTGGAATCACAAGACCTAGAATAGCAAAGGTAATCCTAGGCAACAAAGGCAAGGCAGAAAACATTAATATCTCTGACTTGAAATTATACTACAAATCTACTGTGATTAAAACCAGCATAGTCCTGGCAAAAAAGAGACCCAAGGATCAATGGAATAGAATAGAAGATGCAAATACAACTACAAAAACACTCAGACAACTTTCTTTCACAAATGGGCCAACCATGTGCACTGGAAGAAAGATAGCCTCTTTAATAAATTATGCTGAAAAAATGTTTTTGCACATGTCATTCCAAAAACTAAATGTCAAAATGAAATAAAGATCCAAATATTAGAATAGAAACATTAAGTCTCATGGAAGAAAAAATAGGTGAAAACCTTGAAGGCATAGGAGCAGACACAGTTCATGAACAAAAAACCAAACTGCATGAGAAACACTCCAAATTATCAACAACTGGGATCTCATCTTTATGAGAAATTTCTGCATGTCAAAAGAAATCACCAATAGAGTGAAAAGACAACCCACCAATAGGGAAAAATCATAAACAACAGTCACTCAAAGCACTTTTATCTTAATTATATAAAGAACTAAAAAAAATTGGCTCCCAAAATTTAAAAACACAATCCAAAACTAGGCATCTGAGATAAATACACATTTCTGAAAAGAAAAGAACAAGTGGTAAATAAATACATAAAAAAAAGTTCCACTGCACTAGCCACTTGAGAAATGCAAGTTAAAACAACCTTCCCATGCCATCTCACCCCAAAAAGAATAGCTATTATAGACAAATCAACTAAACTAAATCAAAAAACGCTGGAGAAGCTATAAAAAGAAACCTTCCTCCACTACTGTTGGGAATATAGACTGGTACAATCATTATGGAAACCAGTGTGGAGACTCCTCAAAAAAATAGGTTTAGAAATCCTATTCAGTGCAGCTAATCTCAACCTGGGTATTTTCCCAAAAGAGGTGAAAACATCATACAATAGTGATGTATGTGCACCCATGTTTATACCAGCACAATTTCCCATAGCCAAATCTTGGAAACAACCAAAACATTCATCACTTGAATAAAGGATTAAAAAGTTGTGGTATTTCTACACAATGGAGTACTACTTGGCTATAAAGAAACAGAAACGCAAAGACATTGTTGGTAAGTGGATGCCACTAGAAGATATACTTGTAAGTAAAATAAATCAGACCCACATGTGTAAGTATTTTATTGTTCCCTAGGATAAGAACCTGAAAGAAGAAACAAAACCTGAAAGATATAATAGATATATGTAAAATGGAAAGAAACTGAACTGAAGGATTAGACAACAAAGATGAGAGAAAGGAGAAAAGATAGGGAAAAAGGAATGGGATGAAATCATGCATGTATATATTCATGATGGCTGAATATATAATTGTACTAACAATTTCCAACAGTCTTTGGAAAATAGTAGTTGATGTTTAGAATTTTCACCTGGAATAAATCTGTATGCTGATACCTAAAATCTGAGGAACTATATTGAGGACAGCAATGTGTACTAACACAAAACCCACAATTGAATGCTTATCATCTTGGTCTTCTAACTGTGTACTGTTTCTAATGTCTAATCAATTATTACACTCTATTTATATAAATTTTAAAGAAAGACAAGGAAAAACATTAAAACTTCTTCAAATCAGTGTTAACACTTAATTATTTGTCCAATCTTGCATAACTCTGTTAATCTGAGCAATAGACTTGATATTAAAAATAGACAATATAAGGGTCAGCCAGATAGCTCAGTGGACTTAAGCAGGAGCAACAACCAGTGTTGATCCCTAGCATTCCATGCAGGCCCGACCCCAGGCCACCCTGAGACAGCAATGGAGCCTGAGCGTGTTGGTGCTACCTATAATCCCAGCACTTGGGAGGCTGAAAACAGGAGGATCACTAGGAGTCCGACCTGTGTACCGAAACCCTGTAGACCCTGTGCTAAATACATTAAAAGAAAAAGGTAATATAATAACCATTGTTAATTAGCTGTTCTTGTTTTGAAAATGTGTAGCATGTGTACTACTGTTTGTTAAACTATTTCTGTCATTTTTTCTGTTTTTGCTTCTTTTTTTACTCTTCAAAATTAAATTAATTTAAAGTACCTGTGAGCAGTCACGTGGGCTCGGGGTTTGATCCCTGGGCCTGCCATGCTAGGACCATCCCCAGGGCACACTGAGACAGTAATTGAGATTAGGGGTGGTGGCATGTGCTTGTAATCCCAGCTCTCAGAAGGCTTTAAAAGGCAGATCATTATGAGTCTGTACAAGTAGTGAGACCCTGAACACCCTGTAGACCCTTCCCTGAAATACAAAAAATCAATATATTAAATGTAATTGAAAAAATAATAAATAAATAAATCTCATGTGAATGTGTTCTACATTTCAACTTAGAAATTTTCTTTAGACCATTTATGACCCTTCTTTATGCATAAAATTAAACTATGAGTTTCTCAATTCATATATTTATTTTTAAGTATGTTTTCCAAAGTTACTAGAAGTTAAGATGGTTTGAGCTGTACTTATGATATATATTATAGATAATATCAGTTGCTTTATTTTAATATATGGAATTGGTGCAATATATTTCTATACATATATATGTATAGATACAGATATGTATGTGGCAGATTTACTTTAACCTATGGAAATTATAAACCATGTAAAATATTAGACAATATAATAAATACTCATTTAGACTCACTCATATGCTTTCTTGATTTTCAAGCCAGTTGAAAGCTTAAACATTGTAACTTTTTATTCTTCAACCTTTTGCTATCAGCTTCTTTCTACTAAAATAATTGTGAAATTTATATAACATTCATCTTTTATTAGTGATGGGAATTTGTTTTTCTGACACAAAATATCCAATTCTCTTGTGAAGGGATAATGGAAATCAAACTCATGCCTCACACAAGGCAGGCGCTGTGCCACTGCAATATATCCCCATCCCTCAAATACTAATTTTTTTTTAAAAAGACACATTTATTTAGCGTCATGATCAGACTATTACATTTGGCAGTCAATAGCATTGGTGCAGAAAAAGGTCTACGTTAAAACCCTTTGTTGGAATGCTTTACACTTCCCATAGAACAGAAACTAAAATAAACTGTTACGCAATTTGTCACAAATATAGTCCTCGAGTTTTTTGCCCATACACATGAGTATTGTCTAAAACATGTCTTTGTAGCAGCTAGGCCCTGCCACCACTGTGCTTGGCTGAGTTCACAAATCTGTTGTAACTTATAGCTTCCCTGTCACTTCTCTGGCTCTCCTCTCCTGCTAAGCTTTGTTTCTTGGAAATAGTCAAAACCTTCTGCCATAGCTACTGCTGCTGCTGGAGTCACCATAGCCACCTTGATTTCGTGGTTTGGTAAAATATTAGCCTCCACCACCACAGAGCCCAGTGCTTGTGCCTCCAAAGTTTTTCCCTTCATGAGTCCCAAATTTGAAGACTGACATGTAATTGCCAAATTCGTTATAGCTTCCCCCACCTCCATAATTGCTTCCATCATTACCAAATCCATTGTAGCCAGCTCCACTGCCACCATATCCACCCCCACCACGGCTGCCACCAAAACCACCTCGACCATTGAAGTTTCCTCCATAACTGAAACTGTCATTGCCACCAAAACCACATCCATGACCAGCACCAAAATTTCCAGAACCACTTCAACCTCTTTGGCTGAGGAGTGTTAGCCATCTCCTGCTTCCACAGGGCTTTCCTCACTTCACAGTTGTGGCCGTTCACAGTGTGGTATTTTTGACTGACGATCTTATCCGCAGAATTATGGTCATCAAAGGTTACAAAAGCAAAGCTCCTCTTTTATCCCTTGCCTCAGTTGGTCATAATTTCAATCACTTCAATTTTTCCATATTGCTCAAAATAATCTCCTAGGTGATGTTCTTTGGTATCTTCTTTAATGCTACCAACAAAGATCTTCACCATTAACTGGGCACTTGGTCTTTGAGAATCTTCTCTTGAGACAGCTCTCTTTGGTTTCACAACTCTTCCTTCCACTTTGTGTGACCTTGCATTCATGGCTGCATCCACCTCCTCCACAATGGCATAAGTGACAAACCAAAGCCCCTGAAATGCTTGGTGTTCGGGTCTCTCCTTACCACACAGTCTCTGAGTGTTCTGCATTGCTCAGAATGGCTCCTCAGACTCTCATTAGTTGTTTCAAAGCTCGGCCCTCTGATGAAGAGCTTCCATAACTACTCAGGCTCCTTGGGAGACTCTGACTTACACATGACAACAATCGGAAGAAAGATGATGTTTCCTTCTTGGTGTCCACCAGCAGAAAGCCAAATATTCAGTTTTTGAAAGGTCATTTTTATTAGTACAGTGGCACCTCACTTCACACAATTAATTCGTTTTGGAATTTTTGTCAAAGATAACCCTTGTCCTGTTCATCATCTAATACAGAGCTTATTAACTGAAGTTTCTTAAGGAAAACTCAGTGGAATTGTATGCAAACAGAAGGGATCATAAAATACTTCATTACTGTATATATTTGCTGTATAGGACTTAAAAATAAAGAATTATGTTTGTCTGAGGGAATCTCTATAAGTACAAATCTCATCTTGACGATTTTTACATCCCTTTGACATCTCCCCAGTCCCCCAACCCCAATCCTGTTGAGATCCTCTCCCCATCTCCAAAATTTCATCTCTCTGTTCCTTACCTTCTCTCTTTTCCTTTGCTCCATAAATTGATTTATTAATTCATACATGGGGTTTCTCATGTAAGAGGGATGATGCAACATTTATCCTTAATTAGCTAATTTATTTGTCATAGATTTTTCCTACAAATGCCTAAATCCTTTCCTTCTTTAGGACTGAATTTTAGTTTATTTTAGTCTCTTTGGGGTAGGGAGATGAGAGAAGGTCTTGCTAGTTCAGGTTACTGTTCTGCTCACTATGTAGCTCAGGCTGACCTTGAACTTACTGAGTGCCTACTATCTTAGGCTCCCAGAGCTGGAACTATAGGCATAGGCTACCAGCCCTGCTATATTTATGCCTATTAATGCATATGTGGGCTGTTGTTTTTTGCATTTGTTTCATTTTTGATTTTTTTGAAGCAGGGTCTCACCATTATGATACAAGTTAGCCTTGAATTTATTAGGTACCCCAAGTAGGCATTGACTGCAGCCAACTTGCATCAGCATCTTAAGTGCTAGGACTACAGATTATGCCTGGTGACAGGTTTTATTAATTAACTATCATGAATTATTCTGCCATAAAAATGAATATACATGACTCAGTAAGGATGAGTCCCTTAAGTCTTTGGAGAAGATACCAAAGAGAGGTATAGCTACATCAAAAATAATTGTTTCTAGCTTCTTCCGAAAAATCTTCATGCTAATTTCCATAATGGTAATACCAGTCCACATTTCCTCCACAAATTTAGACACTTTTCTTTATCTCATGTCCTCACTGATATCTGTGGAATTTTTTTAAGTCCTTGATTGATAGCCATTCTTTGTGGAGTGAGATGGAATCCTACTTTTAATCTATTTGTATTTCTCTAGTGGGGGAAAAAGGTGTTCATTTTTTTCTAATGTACAGTACTCACTTATTGTTGTGCTACATTAGAAATTTATCTAATCATTACTGTTGTCTATTTCTTTTTTATGTTATTCTAGGAGGACAAAAATGATTTTAAGAGTTAATTTGCCGCATTATGTAGGTTATATTTTTACTCTAATAGTTGTTTCATTTGTGTGTGTGTGTGTGTGTGTGTGTGTGCGTGTGTGTGTTTAGGACATGGTATACAAGGTTTACAGTGTCTCATTGCATAGGTCAGACTCTACTTGTACTGATCCTTCTGTTTACAGACCTCCAAGAGTTGGGGTTACAGGTGTGCTCCACCATGCCTAGTCTCAATGCTGTCTCCTGAGCCTTGGGGGCAGGGCAGAACTGCAGGTGATGTGATGGAACCCCACCCCCAAAAATCTGCTTGCAGGTGCTTTCATCCTGAAATATTTGGCTGGCCCTTGTTTCATTTGTTACACAGAAGATTCTCCCTAGCACAAGATCCTGTGTTCTTTTATTTTTATAGCAATCAGTTTGATTCATTTTGATTTGATTTTAATACAGGAGTGAGAAACATGGATCTAAATTCATTCTCTATGTGGATAATCAGTTTATCCATTACTATTTTTTAAATAAATCTTTTTTTCCTCCAGCATTTATTTTTAGACCTTTTCTCAAAGATCAGATATCTAAAGGTATATAGGCATTTTCTCTGTTTCTTATCTATTCCACTAGTCTATATGTCTATTTTTGTGCCACTATTGATGGATCTAACCCCATCCCACGCCATGTCTGTTCCCAGCCACTTGATACTCATCTGCTAGTCCAGGGCACAGCTGCCCTACTGCTAGGTCACAGCACATGCATCACTGAACAGCAGCGATGGCTACTGGCATGGACTTGGCCATTCTCACCTTACCAACTGATCCCTTTCTTTCTACTGAAGCTGAGACTCCGAATACAAAGCTCACATGAATATCCTTGATTTCCCTGGAGGGGTTCCTGGGGAAATTGCATGCTGAACAGCCTAAGTGACATGCAAAAGGGCACATGTACTGTGAAAGGTAGCTTTAAATTTGAATGTTGTAAAAGGGAGGCATGATGGTAAGGGTTAAGGTGTGTAGATTGATTGTATGGAAAAAAGAGACTGCAGGAGATTTATGATTGAGTAAAACAATCACTTCTTTAGTCTACAGAGGCATATCTATTTGAGAATAATGGAAAGTGGCAAAAATCTGGAGGCAAGAAAACTATGTAAGCACATACACAATGGCTCAAGGACAAGCTAACACAGATTTCAACTACAATTATATGAAGCTGAAAAATATTTCATGCAGCATGGACAAAATAAATTTGTTGAAAGCTTCTGGACTAAATTTAGAATGCAGTAGCTTGGAATTGCTTCCTATTTTAAAGGAGAGGTCAAACACAATAGTTTAAAAACAAAACACAGATTGCAGATGTTTCGTTGTGCTTTTATCTTGCCAAGAAAAGAATGAATATTTTAAAGCAAATAAAAATAGTCTAGGTCATTAACATATCAACTTTTTATATTGCTATTTGTGTCCAGCTTATAACATTCATTTATTCAGTAACATTTTCACTACCCACTTTAATTAAACACAGAAATATTCCCAACTCTGTACTTAATCCTGTACAATTTTTAAATTCATTTTTTAACTTTAAAACAAACAATTGTTACCTTAGAGAAAACTGAAACATTTTGAATTAAAATCGGCATTTATCTAAAAATTTTAGTTTGCATTTCTGAATCACTTATCCTATAATATATAATATACACATTTAACATTGTATTTTCTGTTTCTTTCCTCAAAAATCTTTACTAGAAAAGACAATTTGTTCACTGGATATAGTCCTCGGAAGTTTCACAGACCCTAAAGACCTTAGTAGAATACAATAGTGACAATAACTGATATTACTCAAATGGTGAATTTTTTTGCCATATAGTATTTAATTATATTTCAATTGGCACATAATCATCAAAATAAAATTGAAATAATAGTATCCACATAGCTATCATGTGCAGGTTGTGGCTCAAAGAAAATTGAATTTCATCTTTCTGAATATGTTAATGTCCATCACAATTGTTGTTTCTGAATTGGGACAAAACAGTGCAGAGAATTTTACATTTCCAGCAACATAAAGACAATCTGGGATTGTAGAGCTGCTATCTTCTGTAGCAACAATCTGTTAGAAGAAGGGGATTGAAAATATGCACATTAACATACGCTCTCAAAATTTTTATTTTCATGTAAATGTTTTGTTTTAGATAAAATTCAAACCTAGGATACACAGAAGTACAGGTTGGATTATTTAGATGTCCTATTTTATTCAAGGACATGGTACCTAAATACTCACTCAAGAGGGAACCATGTTAATTCACCTACCCATGTTCTATTTTGATTCTTTATTCATCAGAATCAGAACAGTAAGAGTTGACAGTATTAAAATTCATGTTGTGTTCTGCAGAAGTTCTTAATACCTTAAGATCTTAGTAGTCTAGAGCCCGCCTAATAGCTAGGGCAGGCCAAATAGCTCAGAGGATTAAAACATCTACAAGTAGGTGCACAGGAAGGGGGTTCGATCCCAGTGACTGCTGTACAGCCCTGCCCCTTGGGTCCACTGACGTAGTGATTGAGCCTATAATCGCAGCTCTTGGGAGGCTATAAACAGGCAATCACTTTGAGTCCAATAGTAGTGAGAATGTGAGCACCCTGTAAACTCTTCCCTAAAATACAAAAAAGAAAAAAGGTAGTCTAAGATGAGATTTTTCTTTTAATTAATTAATTTATTTTCTTTTAACTTAAAGGAAGACATGATTGTAAGGAGGAAATATTTAAATATGTTTTGAATATGTATTAACTAGAATGCTCTAGGCAACTTTGAAGTATTATTTTATAAATTATTTTGAATTTTTGTTGTACAAAAGGTAAAATTCAAAAGAGTTTGTAAATTATTTTAAAATTCCCATATAAAGTAAAGTTACTTGTTTCTGATCTTCCAATTGTGGACCAATATTTTTTTTTTTTTTTTTTTTTTTGGTATTTTAAGGAAAGGTCTACAGGGTGTTCAGGGTTGCACTATTAGATCGGATTCAAAGTGCTGCCTGTTTACAGCCTCCCAAGAGCTGGGATTATAGGTGCATGCCACCATGCCCAGTCTCAATTTCCTTCTCAGTGCACCCCAGGGGCAGGGCTGGCAAGATAGGCCCAGCGATTGAACCTCTGGCCCTTGTGACTGCTTGCAGATGCTTTAATCCACTGAGCTATTTGGCTGGCCCACAACAATTCTTAATCTAAAATATTCTCCTAATTTATAAAATTTACTTAATCTTGTCAATTGATATTTTTTATGCATTTTGGATAGGAGCTACAGAGTCCCATGACATCGATCAGACGCAGTAATCCTCCTGTTTTCAGCCTCCAAAGCACTGGAATTATAGGCATGCTCCATTGTCCAGTTTCAACATGCCCCAGGGACAGAGCCAGCAAGGCACAACAGAGGATTGAACCTGCAGGTGCTTCAATCTGCTTAGCTATCTGGACGGCCATTTGTCAGTTGATAATTTTTTCGGCATTTTCATGACTTCTTCTTTATGTTCATTTATCTTTATTATTTATTTATTTGTTTGTTTGTTTGTTTATTTATTTATTTATTTATTTAGTGGTACTGGAAATTGAAATCAGGACTTTGTGCTTCCTTGGTGTGCACTTATGCTGCTGAGCTATCTCCCCACCCAGTTCTTTAAATTCTTGATAATTCTACCCTACCTTTTTCAATCAAAGAGATATTTTTATCCTTTTACTCTCCTTTTATGAAATACAGTTTGAATTTTCTTTGCCTCAGGGTGGTATTTTCACTGACAGTATTTCTCTTTGCTAACTAGTTATTTTCTTTTATTTTCACATGTTGTTACAATGTATATGCTATTCAGATAGGTTAACATTTCTTTAAAAAAACTTCATGAAATGTGTCAAGAATGAAATACAGAATTGCTATGTACTCTAGAAATTCTACATCTGACTATGAATCTATGTCTTGGTTAGTTCTTACTCATTGCTGGGATAAAATGCCAACACCCAAAGTGAAGGGAGGAAAGGTTTATTTAGCTCAGTTATTGGAGGTTTTAGTCTATACTTGGCTGGCTCCCAGGCAGAGTGGCACATGGCAGACAGCAGAAGTTCATGGCAGCAGAAAACAGGTAAGCGCAAAAGGAAGCTCAGCTCCTCCAGCTTCTAGCAAGCTACTCTCTCCTTCTTATATTAAAACCAGTTCCCTGGGACTGGAGATATAGAACTCCCACAGTTTCCACGCCCTCCTCTTGCATAGGATGAGGATGTTTACAAAGCAAGAATCCTAGCTCCCTGCTGAGTCACTTGATTAAACTTTTAAACTTCTCATGTTGACACAATGTATCAACCAGTACAATCCATGACAGCTAAAATAGGGGATTCAAAATGTATCTGTGTGCAAATATTGAATACAACACTATACACAGTAACAAAAAGGTAGAAATTATAATATCCACCAGTGAAAAGTGGATAAATAATGAGCTGCCATCTGATATCATCAGATATTACTCCATTATAAAAAAAACAGGAGGTGTGCCGGGGATATAGCTCAGGTCCTGAATTTGATTTCTGGCAAACAAAAATTAAAAAACAAAAAAAGAAAAGAAGAAAATTTTGACATGTGAATATATGAGTAAAACTTGAAGCTACTACACTTAGCAAAATAACCTGTTTAAAAAATGACAAATATGTGATCCTATTTGTAAGAAGTACCTAGATAGCGAACCCCATAGAGACTGCAAGTTCAACAGAATGGATAGGAGAATGAGCCATCATTCACTGAAGGGTGTAGAGTTTCAGACTCTGAAAGATCTAGGGGTAAATTCGCTGACACTTGAACAGTGTCAGCTTAGTTTATGCTACTGAAATAGTTAACAGTAGGTAAAAGGATAAAGTTAATGTTTTGCTACAACAAAATCATCCTGTTCCATTAAATAATTTCTAGTCATGGACAAGATATTACTCAAAGAAAAAAAATGGCAGAAGTCCAAGTTGTCTTCAGTAGAAAAGATCTGATTTTCACTTGTTTTGAGGCACTTTCACTTTTAGTTTGGAATGTTTTAATATATAGAAGAATTATACATAAAGATTATTGTTTCTAAAATGTTAATCATTTTATATTATCAGTATTTTATACTACTATAGTATTTTCCTTATGATCTACTAACCATAGTTCACAAATTTGTATGCAATCCATGCTTTATTTAGAATTTTGGGTCTTTTTTGCCTATGGCCTTTGCTGCCCTGGATCCCGTCCAGGATCTACTTTACACTAAGCACCCGGTTCTTCAGACGTTCCTAACCTGTGGAGTATTTCAGTCCCCCCTCATGCCTGAGACATGATGTCCGTGCCTTACAAAAGAGCAGACTTATAGTGGCTCACATTTCAGCCCTCGCAGTCCTACATGTGGGCTGGATCCAACACAAAGGTGTGTAAGGCATGCCAGACAGAAAGTAGAACAAAGAGAAAAACTGGGAAGGGAAATTGCCCTTCTGCATCAGTCTTAATCTGACGAGCTCTTTGAACAGACCCCAATCCCATCTTTTAACAGAAAGGCAGATGCAATGTCCTCATAATCCAGTCACCTTCCAAAACATCCACTTACAGTAAGTGAAGCATCTAGCTAAATCGCAAGAGGCATTTTCTGATAATTTCCTTGTTTTGAAGGGCCTAGAAATTTTGAGGAATATTAAATAAATATTTCATAAAAATATCTCTGTCTTTCCAGTAAGGTGCCTTTTTTCTCAGTAAAAGACTAAGGAGAAGTTCTTAGGTAAAATATCATTGTGGTTACAACAGAGAGAAGGTTGTGTGTGCCATGAACATGGTGTCACTGATGTACTTAACTTCACGATCAGGAAGAGATGGTCATATCTCTCCAGTATAAAGTTATTTCACTTCAGTCCTCTTATAGTCTGTGAAACATTCATACCACCCTTAAGGTTTGGGAGATTTTTCTGCTTACCCTTGAGCATGTCTGTAAATAAATTTTCAGAGATTCTTCTGTATAACATACTTGTCTCTTTTCTCACATTTATGTCATTACATATTTAGGTCAGTATAAAAGCATGTATTTATTGAACAATTATATTTATTGGTAATATTATATCACTTATCTACTTATTTTATTTTTTTTATATTTCAAGGGAAGGGTCTACAGGGTGTTCACAGTCTCACAACTAGACTGGACTTGTGGTGATCCACCTGTTTACAGCCTCCCAAGAGCCGGGATTGCTGGCATGTTCTAATTTGCCTAGTCTCAATATCTGGCTCAATGGGGTAGGGCCAGCACGGCATGCTGGGGATTGAACCCTAGTCCCTGAATCTGTCTAAACAGGTGCTTTAACTGCTGAGCTATATTGTCAGCAATATATATATATATATATACATATATATATATATATATATATATATGTATATATATATATGAAAACATTTCATCAATATTTTTGTTAATAACAGAGCAATATCAGAAAAGAGGTTTAACATTATACATAGTATATATAATAATTATATACTGTACATATGTACTCTACTATATGTCTATTGTATAGTACTAAAAAGAATAACATGAAAATATAGTATTACTAATTTTGTTTTTCTCCAGTTATGACAACTAATTTGTACCAGTCTTCTATTAGATGATATTATTTTGCTTAAAATAATACCATTAGATTATTGGACAAATCAACCTTTGAAAAGAATACATTGCATTTCCAAGTTTCAAATATAAACATAAGTATTGAAAATTATATATATATATATATATATATATATATATATATAATTGCATTATACTATATTTTATATAATATGTCACAGTTTCAGAAAACCTTTCCTG